>CM022946.1:134226740-134483884 GCA_012931725.1 Litsea cubeba | reverse complement strand
AAGACCGGGTGATGTTGGCAAAACCAACGATCCTCGGTACTGTCCATACCACCAGATGATCTCGCATCCTCTCAATCAATGCTTCGTTGTGAGAGAGAAAATAAATGAGATGTGGAAAAACGGAGTCATCACCTTTGACAAAAACTATGGGTCTGCCTCCATCAACATGGTGACATGTGGACAAACATCAAAATCACCGAAGAAGAAGATCACTACTTCCTTCAAGGTGATAAACTCAATCGAAGCGTCCGAGGAACTGGTTCCTTACCCGACACCAGACGGACAACCGATATGGGTACATCCCGATCTCCTGGAAGATGAAAATTGGGAGGTCGTGAAAACAAAGCCTACAGCTCAACAGCGAAGGCAGGCTAGGAAACATCTCCTCAAGCTCAAACGGCAAGAGAAGACCCAGCCAAAACTAGAGGTCAAAGAAAAGGCAGAGGCTTCCTCTACCGCTTCACTGGAGGTAACAAAAACATCACTTCCAGAGACTTCAAAGGGGGTAAGGAAATTCACTCTCAGTGATTTCATGCCACCTCAATTCAAAGAAGCCATGCAGGAGGCATCATACTCCTGCAATTCGGTAGTTGGATTCTCCATTGATGGATACGAATCCAGCGACACCGATGATGGATTCGAATCCAACTACACAGATGAGTGGGAGGAGTCCCTTGAAACAGGAGAATATCTCTCCGATGAAGAATGGGTTCCTGAGTCTCATCTTATGCCAGTAATCTGGTATAACCCCCTACAGCCACAAGGATCCTGGTCTGATGATGAAGAAGACCAAGAAGCTGCACAAGAAAATGCTGCTGACCCAGCACCTCTCATTACTCCAGTGGAAATCAACAATGTTGAGCCACAAAGAGATGATGAAGAAGAAGATCCGGCTCCCATGCCTGATCTTGAAGAATATGCAAGGATCTTGCAGCGACTCGCTCTAGAACAAGAGCAAGAACGCGTCAACGAGCCTCCTCGCAATCCAGAGCCTGAAGTCCCTGAAGACCACCAGGTACATCCTCCCTTAACTCCTGAAAATGGAGAAAATTGCTGGATATACGATCATTTCACATCCGAGGATGAGTCTGACTCCGATCAGGCAACGTCTCCCGTCAGAGCTTCCTGTAATGTGATAATTCGGGATTATAGCTCTTCCGAAGCATCGTCTGATGAGAGCACTTACACTCCGGCGACGCCTAGCAATGTATCTTCTGAAGCCACCTCGTCTCACGTGACTTTCACTGAGATGACACCCTCTCAGGTTTCTTCTCCTGAGACTGTGACTTCAAAGTTCACACCCTTCCTGACTGAAGAATTCCCAGTTATTGATGCTTGGGACGATGAATTAGTCAACGAAGAAGAAAGATTGCTGGATGCTGTTCAGGACTTGTCCCCGGAAAATGCTCCATGCAACACAATCACTGAGGATGGTAACTCTGCTGCTGATACATCCTCAGTAAATGAAAAATGACAGCCTCTTGATCCTGAAGACATTCTTCCAAACGAAGACCCTTCTCAAGAAGCTCTCGAAGTTAGTAGAGGCACCCGCTCTGGCCGGGACTACCACAAAAATTACAACCAATCTTCCTTTACATATGTAAATCCTTCGGGAAAAGATGTTGTAAGCGCCCCTAGTGGCAACAATGATGAACATGCAGGCCCTAAGGAGGCTTTCAAGTATGACTTGTGTAGGTGCAGAAAATAATGACCCACAATAAGGAGGTGCCTTAGAGGACTTATCCGATGGTGATGATGACTGGGTGCCGTCTGAAAGCCTGAAAGGGAAGAACACACGGTCAGAGGACCCTGGCCTGGGCGGCGCAAGGCTCTCCGATGCCAAAGTCAGTGAAGGAACTGGAACAATGGAAGGAGAGGAAGAAAAGAGGCAGAGTAACAGTTCTCTGGGTTGTATTGCGCGTACCTTTGATAGTGGTTTGAGGCTCTATTTATAGAGGCTTGGATCGTATCCTTTGAGGATATTTTGGTGTGGGGCCCGTGATTCGACTGGGAAGTCACGATCAGCCCACGTTGCATTAAATGCGGTCCAATCCAGCCCACTATGCATTAAATGCGCGTCGGATCAGCCGACGTCGCATTTAACGCTCGTCTTGTTGGGCCAGATCGTGTTGGACGCCTTTGGCGGTAGGGGATCGTGGGATCTGCCCTCGGGCCTTGCCCTGATGTGGCCTTAGCGGCTGGATGTCGTGTCTGTCCCACTAGCTCGTGCCCCTATCCCTCCACGTGCCCGGTGACGTGGGGAATGAGGGGCGTGAGTGGAGACTCTTTCTGGCTTCGGTTTCCATCCCGGCTTCTTCAGCCGAGGTGGAGCTTTCTGCCGAGATGGCATCCGGGGTGGCCCAGCCGAGGTGGAGCTCCCTGCCGAGATGACGCCCGAGGTGGGCCAGTTCGGCGCTAAGGGCCCGGAGCTTCCTGACTTCGGCCGGACCTCCTGTCATGGTAGCCGGGGTGAGCTTGGTGCCATGTGGATGGCACGCGGATGGCACGTGAGAGTACTTAGTCTCATCTGATGGCTGTGATTAGCGTAATCCTGTGGTTCTGGAAATCTCCCCACACAATTGCCCCCTAGCCTTTGACCTCTTAAGCGCCCTAGCTTTTAGGGGTTGAAGGCTAGAAAAACTATCTGGGGATACAGCGATCATCGCTTGGTGTCGCTTCGACTCTTTGAAGCAATGAATGCTCTGTCTTGCCTGTGCTGGGAAGCGAGTCGACGGGGGACTGGGAGTTCGGCGACGGCGAAAGCAGGAGGCTGGCGGTCCCACGTCGCCCCGGGACTGTCCCAAGTAAACATCGCCTCTTTTCTCTTTATTGCTTTGCTTGATCTCGGCGATGCCGAGCTGACTCTCTTGTTGCTTGTTGTGCAGAGGCCGGTGCGAGACGACGCCGAGCTGCGAGTGAGGGCTGGAGGAGCTGCAGGCGGGAATGGAGCGGACGAAGAAGGCTAGCGCTGAGGAGGCCGCTCGGCTGGCATCAGCTCTGGCTGATGTCGCCGAACTTACGGCGAAGGCAAACCAGCTGAAGGGCGAGGTCTGGGCAAGGAACAGGAAGACTGCTGAGCTGGAGTCGGAGCTGGCCAGGTTAAAGGCTGAATCGACGGCCGAGGGGACGAGGCTGCGTGGGGAAGTGCTGGCCGGGCGAGCCGAAACGGTGAAGTTGAAGACGGCGAACGCCGAGCTGGAGAAGGAGAGAGCTTCTTTTCTTTCTGAGGCCCAGTCTGCTTTCCAGGATGGGGTGGATCATGCCTCCGAGCTATATGAGAAGCAGGTGGAGGAGATCACCGCCATCCTGTCCGAGGAAGGATGCCTGGCCGCACTGAGACGTGCGGGGGTCCCCGAAGATCATCCTATCTATCGGGACCTGCCGAAGTACTCGGACTCTGCTCCTGCCGCTGACGACGCTCCAGCTGCCCCGGTCTCGAGCGATGCCCCGGTCGCCAGCGATGCTTCGGCCGTGCCTCAAGGTGATGCCTCTTCTGCCCCTGCTTCGGCTGAGGTACCAGTTGAAGCCCCCTCTGGTTCGGCAGATACGGTGATTGACCTGGTCGAGTCGCCGAAACCACTGTAGCCAGGCTCCTCTGCATTTCTGTCTTCTTTTATGTAAAATTTTTGCTTCTCAGCTTTTCTGTTTTTAGAGGACTGCGATCCTCCTTTCTGTATTTTCTTTTCTGTTCTGCAACCCTTGTAATGAAGCAGTTTACAAATAAAAGGGAGGAATTCTGTGATCACCCAAACTGTGTACAATGCTTTTGAGTTCTTTTTCTTTTTCTTTGCATTGCTCTGGAATACTTGCATTTTTGGGTGTTCGGGTGCTGGCAAAGCTCTCTTCCTCTGGAAAGCTGCCCTTGGCCGAAATGGCTGGCTTTGGCCGAGACGAGCTGTCTTGTGCCGAAGTGGAGTCGTCATTCCGCTGGTCTCGGCTGTGGAAGCGTGAGCCCGGCAATGATCTTTGAGGGGTGTAAAAAACCCTGACTGTAGGAATCCGGCCGAGTGTCTGAACTCGAGGCCTTCTCCAGGGTCCAGGACCCGGAGCTTTAGGAAATGACCGAGTCTGGGCTCGAGGCCTTTTCCAGGGCGGTAGACCCGGGGCTTTAGGAAACGACCGAGTCTGGACTCGAGGCCTTTTCCAGGGCGTTGGACCCGGGGCTTTAGGAAACGACCGAGTCTGGACTCGAGGCCTTTTCCAGGGCGTTGGACCCGGGGCTTTAGGAAACGACCGAGTCTGGACTCGAGGCCTTTTCCAGGGCGTTGGACCCGGGGCTTTAGGAAACGACCGAGTCTGGACTCGAGGCCTTTTCCAGGGCGTTAGACCCGGGGCTTTAGGAAACGACCGAGTCTGGACTCGAGGCCTTTTCCAGGGCGTTGGACCCGGGGCTTTAGGAAACGACCGAGTCTGGACTCGAGGCCTTTTCCAGGGCGTTGGACCCGGGGCTTTAGGAAATGACCGAGTCTGGACTCGAGGCCTTTTCCAGGGCGTTGGACCCGGGGCTTTAGGAAACGACCGAGTCTGGACTCGAGGCCTTTTCCAGGGCGTTGGACCCGGGACTGTCGAAGTCATGTAAGGAGAAATGACAGAGATTTGATGACAGGGCAAAAGGCACTTTTATTGAATGAGACTTGCTACATTTTTTAGAAACAGAATTTCTTCAGGCGGGACGCATTCCGCGATCTCGGCAGTGGCTTGCCCTGTCTGAGCTTGTAGGCTGACTTCGTTGCCCGTGAGATCACCCCGAACGGGCCATGCCATCTCGGGGCCGAATTTGGGCGAGACGATGTTGAAGTTCGCCGGAATCTGGGCTTTGATCGCAGTTCGGCCGAGGCGAGCTTTTTTGGGTGCCAGCCCGAGCTCGGCTTCCATCACCTTCCCGTGCGATGCGGGCTTCCGCGAGACGAGGGAGAGGGAAACGAGGACGCCAGGTGGATCACGTTAATGATCTTTTCGGAGTCCTCGCTGTCTGGGTCCCGAGCCGTGCTCTGGTGAACTCGGCCCCCGCTGCCCGCCGGCATCTTCTGCCTTGACGAACTCTGGGAGGTGGCCTTCGCCGGCGAGTTTCTCCAGGTACCACTTCAGAGAGTTGCACTCCTCGGTCTTGTGTCCTTTACCTTTGTGGTAGGAGCAGTAGAGCTTGCTTCGACTGCCGTTGGTGGGCTCATTTCTCAGGGGCTGAGGCCACTCGAAGAATGGCTTACCCTTTATTTTGTTCAGGATCTGGTGTATCGGCTCTCTGAAGACGACGCTGATGCCTTGATAGGCGCTGGCGTGAGGCCTTGGCCTGCCGGTGCCCCCAGACCTGGGTGGTGTGGGCTCCGCCGAACTGGCGTCCCAAGCCTGCTCGGGCTCCTGCTTCTGGAAGGGCTTCCCGCCTCTCTGCCGAGGCTGGTTGCTCTTCTGCTCGGGCTCCGGATGCCCGTCTTGATCCCGGGCTTGGATCTCGTCTTCCTCCTGGGCGATGAAGCGCTTGACCCGGGTCATCAACTCTGGCATGGATTCTGGGGGGTTCCCGGCCAAGTTCTTCCGCAAGTCGTGGCCGGGAATCAGGGCATTCTGGAAGGCGTAGATTGCTATCTCTTCCCTGGTGCCCTCGATCTGGCTGTAGACCGCCCAGAATCGCTGGGCGAAGATGGCGAGAGTCTCATCCTGGTTCATTCTCAGGGCGAGGAGGTCCCCTTCCTTCTTGGGGACGACGATGTAGGCTTGGAACTTCTTCAGGAAGGAGAGCTGGAGCTCCTTCCAACTGGAAACCGACTGCTCTGGGAGAGAGCAGAACCACTTCAGGGGGAGGTCACCCAAACTAGAGGAGAAGATTTTGCAGTTTAGGTGACCCTCGTTCCCCCAGATGGACATCTTCTGGGAGAAGTGTCGAAGGTGAGCGGATGGGTCGGACAGTCCGTCATAGGGGACGAACCGCGGGACGGAGAACTTTCTGGGCAAGGGGGTGCGCTCGATCTCTTTTGTGAATGGTGAGGCCCCCAGATCGGTGTGACCACAGATCTGCTTCTGGTCCCGCACGTCCAGGTTGTGCTGGAGAGCCAATCTGACGCGTTTGTCAAATCGCTCCTGCTCATCGTCCCTCTCTGGGGCTGAGCTCTGGGCTTTCGCTTGGAGTGGTTCGGGCTGCGATGGCTATGAGCTCGGCCATCGCGGCTATGATGACTTCGGCTGTTGCTCGAGTCTTCGTCATGAATCTGGCTCCGCTTCTGGTCCAGATGATTTCTGAGGTCCTCGCGGGGAGGCTGGGCTGCCCTGCTGGGAGCGTCCCTCTTCTTCCCTTGAGGCCCGGAGACCTGCCTCAAGGAGGCGGTTTGCGCTGCCCTCAGCTGCTGTTGGAGCTGCTGGAGCTCTCGGACTAACCGCTCCTGCTTCTGGAGAAGAGCGTCTTGGGCTGCGACGTCTTCTCCAGCGGCTGGAGGTTGATCGCGGCGCGTCTCCTCCGCGGCAACAGCCTTATCTTTGCGGGGATGCTCGCGCCGGTGCTCGTCACGTCGGGGTGGCACGGTTTCGTCCGCTGAGAGCGAGGCCTCGACTTCCTCTTGGAATGGGATCTCGACAAAGAGTTGGGAGCCCAGGCGACCCTCGCCTGCGGATGTGCCTTGGACCGTTCGGGACCGTCCCTGAGGAGGGACGTCCGTCGACGGCGCTAGCCGCTCGAGGATTGCCCTCGAGGTCTCTCCGCCCTTCTTAGCTTTCGGAGGCATGGCTTCTGAGAGATTTGAGGTTTAGAAGGTTGGGAAGGTTGGGATATTACTTTCCCACAGACGGCGCCAATTGTAGGTGCAGAAAATAATGACCCATAATAAGGAGGTGCCTTAGAGGACTTATCCGATGGTGATGATGACTGGGTGCCGTCCGAAAGCCTGAAAGGGAAGAACACACGGTCAGAGGACCCTGGCCTGGGCGGCGCAAGGCTCTCCGATGCCAAAGTCAGTGAAGGAACTGGAACAATGGAAGGAGAGGAAGAAGAGAGGCAGAGTAACAGTTCTCTGGGTTGTATTGCGCGTACCTTTGATAGTGGTTTGAGGCTCTATTTATAGAGGCTTGGATCGTATCCTTTGAGGATATTTTGGTGTGGGGCCCGTGATTCGACTGGGAAGTCACGATCAACCCACGTTGCATTAAATGCGGTCCAATCCAGCCCACTATGCATTAAATGCGCGTCGGATCAGCCCACGTCGCATTTAACGCGCGTCTTGTTGGGCCATATCGTGTTGGACGCCTTTGGCGGTAGGGGATCGTGGGATCTGCCCTCGGGCCTTGCCCTGATGTGGCCTTAGCGGCTGGATGTCGTGTCTGTCCCACTAGCTCGTGCCCCTATCCCTCCACGTGCCCGGTGACGTGGGGGATGAGGGGCGTGAGTGGAGACTCTTTCTGGCTTCGGCTTCCATCCCGGCTTCTTCAGCCGAGGTGGAGCTTTCTGCCGAGATGGCATCCGGGGTGGCCCAGCTGAGGTGGAGCTCCCTGCCGAGATGACGCCCGAGGTGGGCCAGTTCGGCGCTAAGGGCCCGGAGCTTCCTGACTTCGGCCGGACCTCCTGTCATGGTAGCCGGGGTGAGCTTGGTGCCATGTGGATGGCACGCGGATGGCACGTGAGAGTGCTTAGTCTCATCTGATGGCTGTGATTAGCGTAATCCTGTGGTTCTGGAAATCTCCCCACACAACTTGATTGAACACTTCAAGCACATACCTGCACGTCTGCACATCCTAGATTTGTTGCGAATGTCTCCGCACACTCGTGATAATCTCATTTCGGAATTACAAAAGCTGAATGAGGATGTCGACAAACATGCCCCGCAAGTCCTCCAAATTGAAATGGATTACCGGGTCAAAAACTCAGAAGCCTCCTCAAAGGGAGAAAAGAAGAAAACTGAGGGATCATGCATTGAATGCCTCTCGGTTAAAAAAGCAGCCAGTGCAACCATCGCCTTTACAAAGGACGACCTCCTACTTGGCGAAACCAGGCATAACCGACCCCTGTACTTCACAGGGTATATCAAGGAAATGCCTATGCATAGAGTTCAGATCGACCCAGGTTCTGCACTCAACCTCATCTCCACATCGGCTCTTGAAGAGTTGGGCATCCCACCCAGCAAACTGAGCCACACATCTGTATCTATCTTTGGATACGATGGGAGTACTCAAAGGCCTATCGGCAAAATCAGGTTCAAATTGCAGATCGGTGATCTTATCTCTGAGGTCACAGTGTATGCAATAAAGACCCCTTCATGCTACAACATCCTTCTCGGACGCCCTTGGATCCATGAGAATGGTGTTGTCCCTTCAACTCTGCATCAATGCATCAAGTTTGTTGGCGACGACGGCATGATACATCGAGTCTTTGCGGACAGAAAACCCTTCAAAGGTAAAGAAGTCCACTTCGCAGACTCACAGATGTATGAAGGTGAAAAAGAAGAAGAGGAGAAACACACAGCATCCTTTACCGAAAATCTCCAGAAAGATAAAGGCAAAGCTCCTCAACAATCATCGGAAGAAAACAAACCATCCGGTAAATCTGAAGAGAGCATGCAAACTCCCTTCATCATCTCCCTCAAATCTTTAGAGCCTTTGGTCATCACAACTAAAGTGAAGAAGGCAAAACAAAAGCCTGGGGGCAAATTTGTTGTCTCTTTCGTGTCTATCATGCAAGACACGGACTCGGATTCAGAGCCAGAAGATGACACATCGTCAAGCCAAGCTGACACTCAGCAAGTTCAGCCTGCTCTTACTCCAATGGAGACAACTTCTGACATAGAAGATCCTACGTCAGCTTCCTTCGTTGTTCCAGCAACTTCAACAAAGGAAAAGCCGATCTTCTTCCATAGATCGGATGCTTCTTCATCAAACTCCATGCTTGAACCTTTCCAAAATAAAGGTACGCCTCAACTATCCTTATACAGTTCTGTGGCACAAGCTATTATGAAGAAAATGGGCTATGACGCTCAAAACCCAGTCGGTTTGGGAGAAGGACGCGGTATTCTCACGCCATTGGGGCCCGTCTTGACTAAAAGCCAGCTGGAAGATTGGAGACTCTACGGCTATGTAGAAAAGTCTTCACACGGGTTAGGGTATGATCCTGACACTCCCTTGAGACAGTTGACACAAAGGCTTAAAAGTCAATATACTGACCAAGCCTCAACATCTCAAGTCCATGAAGACATCGATCTCCCTGGATATCTCTTTGATGAGTCACCTGACAAAGATCCAGGAAGCTCATCCAATTGGTACAATTTCTCCGAAAATGAAGAGGAGTTGTCCGATGGCACAGACGTGTGGACTTCTGACCCAGAAGAATCCTCATCTCCAAAAGAAGTAGCCTACTTCGACTCGGTTTCAACAGGCGATTGGGATCATCTCATAGCAAGCCTTGGGAAAATTACCGATCAAGAAGACCCGTGGAAAGGAACAAAACCTTGGTCTGGAAATGCCCTTGAAACCCCAGAAGGTTTCGTTGAGCTGGAAGCCTCCGAAAATATTGTGGAGGAACCACCTTCGAACCTTCCAACAGAAGATCCTGTTCAAAAGATAGATTTGGGAACACCAGATAACCCACGTCCTGTATTCATAAGCAAGAATATAAAGGATGATGAGTTACCCGAGTATATCGCCTTTCTTCGTGAGTTCGTTGATTGCTTTGCATGGTCTTACGCTGAAATGCCAGGCTTAGACCCCAAAATAGCGGTTCACAAACTCAATCTTCAAGAAGACATCAAGCCTGTCAAGCAAGGCCAAAGAAGATTCCGTCCAGATGTGATGGATAAAATTGAACAAGAAGTTCAAAAACTCAAAAGCGTCGGCTTCATCCGTGAGGAACAACATCCTGAATGGTTGGCCAACATTGTCCCCGTGACAAAGAAAAATGGGCAGATCAGGGTCTGTATTGATTATAGAGACCTGAATGGCGCATGCCCAAAAGATGAATTTCCGATCCCCATACCAGAGGTAATGATTGATAATACCTGTGGATTCGAGCGAATGACATTCATGGATGGTTTCTCTGGCTACAATCAGATAAAGATGCATCCTGAGGATGAAAAACATACATCCTTTCGAACCCCATTTGGCGTGTATTGTTACACTGTCATGCCATTTGGTCTGAAGAATGCTGGTGCCACATATCAGAGGGCTATGATGAAAATATTCCAAGATATGCAGCACAAGACGGTTGAATGTTACGTTGATGACCTCGCCGTCAAAAGCAAAAGAAAAGAAGATCATCTCAAAAACCTTCGAGAAGTCTTCCTCCGACTTCGCAAACACAAACTGCGAATGAATCCATTGAAATGCTTCTTCGGCGTCTCGTCGGGTAAGTTCCTCGGATTCTTAGTTCGGAAAGCTGGAATAGAGCTTGACCCCATAAAAGTCAAAGCCATTCTAGAAATGCCCTCTCCAAGAACCTTGAGAGAACTCAAAGGGCTTCAAGGGAGATTAGCCTACATCAGACGGTTCATCTCGAATCTTTCGGGGAAATGCCGTCCATTCTCCCGGTGGATGAAAAAGGGTGTAAACTTTGTCTGGGATGCTGACTGTGAAGCTGCTTTCCAAGACATCAAGTCATACCTGACAAAACCTCCAGTGTTAGCTGCTCCTACCACTGGAAAACCATTCATCTTGTACACAAGAGCCCTTGATCACTCTTTGGGAGCTCTGCTTGCGCAAGAAAATGATCAAAGCAAAGAAGCTGCTCTATATTACCTCAGCCGCATGCTAGTAGGTGCAGAGCATCACTACTCTCCAGTCGAAAAAGAATGTCTTGCAGTGATGTTCGCCGTACAAAAGCTGCGTCACTACTTGCTTTCCAACACAGTCTACCTGGTCTCGAGGGTCAACCTCTTGAAGGTCCTTGTCACAAAGGCAGGTTCTCTCAATGCTCGACTGGCAAAATGGTCCATCCTTCTGTCACAATTTGATATTAGGTATGTACCACAAAAAGCAATCAAAGGGCAAGCTCTAGCGGACTTCCTCGCAGAGCATCCATTGCCTAAAGATTCTCCACTCAGAGATGATCTCCCAGACGAACCAGTCTACAATGTGGAGACTTTCTCACAAAGTGCCTCCTGGGACATGTACTTTGACGGTGCAACCAGGACAAATGAAAAAAGACAGCTGATCTCGGGAGTTGGCATCCTTTTTGTTAGCCCCGACAAATACATGATTCCACACGCTTTCTCGCTACTGGAACCATGCACAAACAATGCAGCTGAATATCAAGCTCTGATCTTAGGATTGGAACTCGCCATCGAATCCGGTATCACCATGCTGGAAGTCTTTGGAGACTCTAAACTGATCGTCAACCAGATGAATCAGAAATTTGAAGTCAGGAAGCCAGATTTGTTGCCCTACTACAACAAGGCACAATCACTTCTGCAAAAGTTTGACATCTGTCACATCACCCACATTCGTAGAGGTGAAAACATACGTGCAGATGCCCTAGCCGGACTTGCCGCATCCATGGCAATCCAGGAAGGGGAAAACATGCAAATCACAGTGTGCGAAAGAAGAATCCTTCCTCCTCTTAACACACACCAAGCAGTTGCTGAATGCCACCAAGTGGTCGGAAGTCGGATTTCAATCCTTCAAACTTCAATCGGCGACTGGAGGGATCCGTTCATTGATTACATTATGTTCGGAATCCTACCTGAAGATCCAAAAGAACGGGTAAGCATCCAAAGGCGAACCCCAAGCTTCCATTTGGATATTCCTTAAAAAATCCTTTACAGGAAATCCTTCAACGGAGTACTTCTACGCTGCTTGTCACAACAAGAGGCTGAAGAAACACTCAAAGAAGTTCATGCTGGTCTTTGTGGAGCTCATCAGGCTGGACCTAAGCTCTATGATCAGATAAAAAGGTTAGGATATTACTGGCCTACCATGGTAGCTGACGCAATGCAATTTGCTAAGCGCTGCCAACAATGCCAAGTTCATGGAGATTACATTCACATGCCTCCAGAATGGCTGCATCCTACAGCGATCTCATGGCCTTTCGAAGCCTGGGGTATGGACATCATAGGTCCTATTTCTCCCCCTTCAAGCAAAGGTCATCGCTTCATCTTCGCCGCTACGGATTACTTCTCCAAGTGGTCAGAAGCATTTGCGTTTAACGAAATGAAGACCTCATCAGTCCTTCAATTCCTGCGCACCAACATCATTTGTCATTTCGGCATACCCAAAAGATTCGTCCATGATAACGGACCACAGTTCCGGGATCATCGATTCTACAGGTTCTGCGACAAATACAAAATCCAAAGCTGTCCTTCGACTCCATACAATCCGGCAGCAAACTGGGTTAGCAGAAGCTTTCAACAAGACACTCTGCAAAATCCTCAAAAAAATGGTCTCTAGTCACAAAAGAGACTGGAGCGACAAAATGTCTGAAGCTTTGTGGGCCTATCGAACCACCGTTCGAGGACCAACCCATAGCACACCATTCTCCTTGGTCTATGGATGCGAAGCTGTCGTGCCCTTGGAAGTACAAATTCATTCCTTGAGGGTATCCTTGCAAAATGACATGACTCAAGAAAGCAATGTCAAATTGCGACTCCATGAGCTGGACAATCTCGATGAGAGACGGCTCGAAGCTCAACAAAGCATTGAACTTTACCAAGCACGTATGGCAGGATCTTTCGATAAAAAGGTCAGGCAACGCGCCTACAAAAAGAGTGACTTGGTTCTTACGGTAAAAAGACCAATGGTCTTCGCTCACAAGTCCAAAGGCAAATTTGAGCCAAAATGGGAGGGACCCTACGTCATCGACAAGGTTTTCTCTAATGGTGCATACGCACTCCTAAACATGGAAGGTGACAGATGCATGCTGCCTATCAACGGAAAGTTCTTAAAGCGGTACTACCCTTGAAGACTTACCCAACTGGGTAAGAGCAATGCCTGCACGGCCAAAGCCGGTTTCCAGGTACACGCTCGCTAAACCCACCCTTTTTTTTAGAATTTTCATATCAAATGTTGAAATTTCTAGAAATCTAAAACAATGCTTACTTTCATCGTTTCATTGTTCAAAAAAAAAATATATCCAAGTTTAGGAACCTTTCCCTAACTTGACCAAAATTTTCAACCCTTGAACCCAAAATTCATGGTTTGAAACAAAATCCGGATTCAGGGATTTCCACCCTAGTCCACCCTGCCTTTTACCGCCAAAATGATTTTAGGTCAAAACTTATGACCCTCGTGTCTTTAAACAAAAAAAAATGGTTTTTCAAAAAACCGCGAGGAAGCGACGCTTAGTCGATACTCGCACAAATCGGAAGCAAGCGAACCACGTTCACACTTCCAAAATCGCAAGGAAGCGACATTTCGTCGGTACTTACAAAATCCAAAACTGTGGAGATGCAACATTTCAGTTGATATCCACAACCTAAATTTCAAAGGTTCGAAAAAACCTAAAAAACCATGGAGACGCAACATTTTAGTTGATATCCATAACTCAAAGGTTCGAGAAAACCACAAATTTCAAAAATCGTGGGGAAATGACATCAAGTCAGTACCCGCAAAACCAAAATTTTTGAAAAGCAAGGATGCGACATTCCATCGATACTTGCACCCAAATCCGCGAGGATGCGACATTCCATCGATACTCGCAACCGAATGAGCAAGGATGCGACATTCCATCGATACTTGCAAGAACATTCAGCAGGGAGGCGACTTTTAGTCGATACTTGCATTTTTTGAAAACCAAACCGGCTATAAATGCCATCAAAACAGGCTATAAATGCCACAAACCGGCTATCAATGCCACCAAAACAAAACCGGCTATCAATGCCACAAACAAAAAAACTTGGATTTCAAAAAAAACGGCTATCAATGCCACCAAAAAAAAAATGGCTATCAATGCCACCAAAACAAAACCGGCTATAGATGCCACAAAACAAACCGGCTATCGATGCCACCAAAAAAAAAAAAAATCGGCTATCAATGCCACCAAAACTGGCTATAGATGTCACAAAAAAAAAACTCGGCTATCAATGCCATAAGAAAAGCTGGCTCTCATGCCAAAATTGGCTTCCATGCCACAAACAAAAACCTGGCTTTCATACCAAAACAATCACTTGACAAAAGATTTTCACAAAATGACAACCTTTTGATCAAATCCCATTTAGCAATTACTTTTATCACAAAAAGATTCAAGTGAGCATAGGGATAACAAAAAAAAAAGGAGCATCCCATTTAGCAATTACTTTTATCACAAAAAGATTCAAGTGAGCGTAGGGATAACAAAAAAAAAGAGAGCATCCCATTTAGCAATTACTTTTATCACAAAAAGATTCAAGTGAGCGTAGGGATAACAAAAAAAAAAAAGAAAGTGTTCACAAGCACTACAAAAAAAAGAGTACCAAAAAATACATGTGGTACCAAAAAAAAAGAAAGTGTTCACAAGCACTAAAAAAAAAAAGTACCAAAAAAATACAAGTGGTACCAAAAAAAAAAGAAAGAAGGATGGTTTCTGTATACAGGAGCTCAATCAAAAACGGTCTCCAGCCAAGAGTTCAGCTCCTTAAGCAAGCTTTTGGCCTCATCCGTCAAGGATTCCAAGGCACGCTTCTTCAGGAACCTGCCATGAGATGCTGGGGTGGGCTGTAACCCTTCTTTTGCACTGGGAAGCTTCCCTCGAGCGGTTTTCCATTGTTTGTTCTCATCAGACTTCCTTTTGAGAACTCGATTAGCATCCGCAACTCGATGAATCAGAGCAGTCTCCCTTTCACGAGCCTCTGTTATTTCAGTCCACTTGGCAGCGACTTGTGCCTGCAGATGCTCAAGACGTTTCCTGGCCTCATCGACCTCCCTATCAAGGATGTTAAGGTCATGTGTCAGCCTAATGATGGTTATCTCTTCTAAGTTCCTCTCTCGGACTGCCTGCTTCTTGCTTTCTGTAGCCTCATCCAGGTCAGATTGAGCCTTATCCGCAGGGTCCAAGAACATCTCCTTGAAGAACTGATCGTCAGGAAAACCCATGGTCTCAAACCACTTGTCAACCAGCTCAATGATCCTATTAACGATCGCCCTGGCATTTGTGACATCCAGACCAGCCTCTTCAGCATCACCGAGAATCTCACGCACATGCTGGATCATGCTAAATCCGGCTTCCAAGTGCCCAGAAAAGAGAGTCTCAATCCAAGAGCTCAGAACTCGCACCACCACCTTCTTCGCAAAAAGAAGAGATGTCCCAGCTGAAGATTCGCCCAACTCCGTTGGTCGGCTGCTCATGTCATCATCTGTTGAAAGAGTAACAAAAGAACTCTTTCCAGTTGAAGCTGCTCCTGCTCGGGAAGGAATCTCAGCGCGAGGAATCTCCTCAACATTGTCAGAACTGGTCCCAGGAGTCTCTACCTCTAGATTAACCTCTGGCATATTTTGCTATGGAAGCGACCGACCCTCCTCTGTCACTTCAAAACCTACCAAAGAAACACAAAAAGGTATGAATATAATCCTGTTTGAAAATCATTATCAGGGTTATTACTATAAAATACCTTCTTCGACGACTGGCGGAACACTCTCTTCCTCCATGAACTCATCGAAAGCATCATCAACATTTGCGTCCATCGATGGTTCAAAGTCATCAGAACCCTGTGGCAAGTCAGCTGACAAAAAAAAAATGTTAGCAAACCAAGTCACAAAAACAAAAAAAAAAAGAGCAAAAGAAGTCGTACCAATTAGGAGATTCTGGATTTACTCCAGAGTCCCTCGGTTCTTCTTCAGGTGCCTCGACAGGATCCATCACCACCTCATCGGTTGGGACCTCAGGCATCACCAAGTCTTCCTCTGCTAAAAAAAAAAAAGAAGAAAAGCAGAAAACAAGAAGCAAATCAGAACATGGAAAAAAATCCCATGAAAAGAAATGAAAAGAGAAAAAGGAAGAATCATACCTTCACCAACGGTCTCTTCTTCTCGGCTTCTCTTCTCTGGAGGCTCGTCAGCATCCACTGACACATCCTCATCGATAGTAAGAGGAACTTCCAAGTCAGGAGAGTCCTCATGCTGCCCCTTGCTGTGATGATGACTCCTCCCCCTCTTACCCCGGCGGGCTCGCTTCTTAGAGGAACCTGCCCCACTGTCAGAGTCAGGTTTCCCACTTGACTCCTCACTGGATGGTCTACTCTTGCCAGTAGACTCCACGGAAGCTTGCCTCTGTGCCGCTTGCATCCAAGCGCCAAGTTCGGCTTCCTCCTGTTCTAGCTGCTCCAAAGCCTCATCAGGTATTTCTCGAACAGCTTCAGAACCAATGACGCCCTGGTCACCGAGAAAGCCTATCTTGTGCTTCTCTCCAGAAAGGAAGGCCCAAACTTCCTCTCGCCGGACGCCATCCGACTTTCCAAGGCCCTTTCCAGATGCCAGCTTCACATCAAGCTCCTTCTTGGAAAGCCCCCGATATGCCGAAAAGCTCTCCGCGAACCACTTCGCAAAGCCGGCAGTCCGGGAAGTCAGCAACACAGGATAAGAAATCATGGCTGTAGTGTCTTCAGCACTATAGAAAGCCCATGCATTTCTCCCGTCCTGTAAGCCTCCAAAGCGCTTCACCATGCTTGAAGGCGCTCCAACAACGCCTTGAGAAAAACCCAGCTGCAAAGCAAAGCGAGAGGGTACATACGGCTGGATGTCGACGAAAAGATGTCTGCGGTACACCATCGTGCCGACACGTATGCTGAAAAAGCCACTCTCTCTGCATTTGTCAAGGAATAATGCCTTCCCGACCCCGCCCTGGTAGAGTCTCGGGAGGCACCAAAATCAAAAGCCTTCTTCCGCAACTCCGGAGAAAGCTTCACTGAAGACTGCCCCATCTCGACGTCCCTGAACCGTCGGATCCTCATGCGGGCAAACAAAAGTGATTCGGACACGGCTTTGCCCTTAGCCAGTCGAATCATCAGAGGATCATCATCCTGTGCAGCACCCAGCCGATGGAAGCCAGGACAGTGGTATACATACCACGAATAAAAGATATGGGCTGAAAATACCCTATTCATGGGAAGCCCAAGCCGAACCAAAAAAGCAGCAGCCTGCAGTTCGGTACACAAGTAGGAGTAAAGAGCTGGCACCAAAGCAAGCTGCTCTCCAAACGCCATCTGACAAGCCGGAAAAATACAATGCGGCCTGATGTGCGTTCCATCTCCTCCAGCAAAAACAGCCTCACCAAGCCAATAAGTGAGGTAAACAGCGAGATCTCTCCGCAGTGCAATGTCAGGACATATGGCGTTTGTACTTGCACAGAAATCTCTCAACTCTTCTTGCATGGCCAAGATCTTCTTTGAACTTGGATCCTGAGCTCCGGCTTCTTGAGTCACGCTATCAGAAGACTCCCTGCTATCAAAAAAGTTGGGGAATGAAGAGCTAAAACTCTTCCAACTGCTGGATCTAACTTTCAAACCCCCCTTCTCCTTCAAAAAATCATAGAAGGCGACGAGCTGAAAGTATAGAAGCCTGAACTCCTCAGACTGCCCCTCGAGGACGCTGTCAATCGGCATAAACTCCTCATAGAGTTTGCCGAGGATGGGCAATCCAGTAATGGCGCTCAGCTCCTTCAAAGAAAAACCAATCTCACCATTCGTCACAACGAAGGTATTGGTTTGTGGGAGGAATGACTCCAGCATAGCCATGAAGGCCTCGTCGGAAAAGATCACGGTCTCCCTAAAGGCGCGGACCGCATCAAAAATCCCGGCTTCCTTTAAAACGGCGCCACCAATCAGCAGGACGCGATCAGTCCACGACTTCCATTCGGAGTCGGCATTGAAACGGCCTCGAAGTCGAAAAGGCTTGATCCAATTGCTGCCGTCACCACTGAAAATACCAAGGCCCACCGGTCTCAAATCGACCGACGGATAATCAGAGCCCTGGTAGCCGCTGGATGGCATCAACAGGTCCATGTCAACAGGCGACCTCTCCGTATATCCAGGAGAACCGCCAACAAAAACCCCGGTCTTGATTACATTTGTCCTTCTCACCCAGCTTGGGGGATCTTCCCTCTTAGGGCACGTGGGGGCAAGGCTCAGAATCGAGACGGTGCGATCAAACGTCGACCGGGTAGCAACAGTCTTCTTCTCACCATCTGCTGTGAAAGAAAACTGAAAACATCTCCTCTGGTATGTCATGTCATCAGGGACTGCATCACCAAAGAAGAAGGTAGGCTTGGGCAAAACGCTCTGATCTTCCATCACCCATGGACGACTGCTTACCATGATCTTATAGAACTCCTCTCCCTTGAGAGCGATCAGTCGCTGCCTCATCTCATCTCTGTTGAGGGAGTCGCACTCTTCCAGATTTCTCTCAACATACTGGACCTTCTCAAAAGCCTGCTGAACGGCCGGATTAGAAGATCTAGAAGATCGACGAGGTACGCTTGTAGCAGGCTCTTTACCCTTGTTCGCTCTGGAGGAACCACCTGAAAAGGATGGAAAAGAAAAAGATCAAACATCAAAATGACAGAATCTCGCTAAAAAAAAATCTGGCGAAATTTTGACATGATGACGGGGCAATTCCGAAGAAAAGGAACTATCCCGAAAGAAATAAGAAAGCTTGAAGATGGGCTCAACATCGCTGCGAGCTCCGAAACTCCAAACTTTCGAAACCTCAAAGTCTCCGCAAAATCAAGAAGGGCTCAACATCACTGCGAGCTCCAAATTCCCAAATTTGCGAAAACTTTCAGGTATGCTATCACATCATGCTACAAATTTAATTTACAAGAATGCATGCATGAACATCTAGGTTTGCCAAAAAAAGGGGCATTATCATGATGAGAAAAAAAAAAGAAAAAGAAAAGAAACTTTCTCAAAAAAAAAGGGGGAAAGAAAACAAAAAAAAAAGAAAAAGAAAAGAAACTTTCTCAAAAAAAAAAAGGGGGAAAAAAACAAAAAAAAAAGAAAAGAAAGAAACTTTCTCAAAAAAAAAAAAGGGGGAAAGAAAACAAAAAAGAAAAGAAAAGAAACTTTCTCAAAAAAAAGGGGAGGGAAGAAAAAAAAAAAAAAAAGGGAAGAAAAAAAGGGAGATGGCCCACAGGCCGTGGCCCACAGGCCACGTGGCCGTACGGCCAGATCCGTACGGATCTGTCCGTACGGCCCACAAAAAAAAACAAAACAAAAAAAAAGAAAAAGAAAAGAAAGCAAAAAAAAAAAAAGAGAAACGTGTGAAAAGAAAAAAAGAAGCAAACACGTGAAAAAAAAAAAGAAGAAAAGAAAAGAAAGAAACAAAAAAAAAGAAAGAACTTTTTTTCCTACAATGGGGTTTTCTTGAAAAAAGGGAACTTACTTGATGCCATTAATGGAGAAGAAGAAGAAAAGTCTTGAAGATCTTGAAGAAGAAGAACTCTTGGTCTTGAAGCCCTCTTGAGATTATTGCAAAAGAAAGTAATAAGAGCAAGAGATCCAACCTTTTCCTTGCTTTTATAGAGGAGAGCAAACCAAAGAAGGAAAGAAGAAAGAGGTAAGTGTTACTAATTAGTAACCTTACCAAAAGAAAGAGATTAGAAAGATTCTTTCCCAAAAGAAAGATATCTTGAAGGATTTTCTCCCAAAAAGAAATCGATGACGGATTCTTTCCCAATAGAAAGATATCTTGAGATATCCTATCCCAAAATAAAGGGATCATGAGAGATTCTCTCCAAGTAAAGATATTCTTAGATATTCTCTATCCAAATGAGATATTTTTGGATATTCTTTACAAAAATGACACCATATGAGATCTAAGCCATTTCAAAAGCTTAAGGTCCCATGGGTTAGCCCATATGAGCCAGGTTTGACCACCAAGGCACTTAAAAAAAAAAATTATTATTTTGGGCTTTTAGTCAAAGAGAAATCCCTCTTACCAAGAGCATACAAAAATGGTTCCATGCCTCTTTTGAGTTGATTGGACCATACAAAAGAAAATTCCAAGCCCCATGAGCTTCCAAAAATCAAACCATCCAGCCTCATCTACCAAATTGAGCCAAAATCTTGAAATTGACATTCCACAAAAATCAAACCAAATCCTGGTCCCCTAACTTGCCACATACAGCCTGTTAGGTCACAAGACCAAAACCAAAAACCAAAACCTGATCCCCTAACTTGCCACATACAGCCTGTTAGGTCACAAGATCAAAACCAAAATTGATCCCCCAACATTCCACATACAGCTTGTTGGGTCACACGATCAAAACCAAACCCGACCACCTAACCTGCCACATACAGCCTGTTAGGTCACAAGGTCAAAACCCAAATCCACATCCCTGATGTCATCTTCAAAATTTTGCCTCGAGATGGTACGTGATCCCTTTCACTACCATAAAATTCCCCTGGAAGCTCAAAAGCCTACAAATACCAAAAAGAAAGACTGCTCAAAGACTCTTGGTCAAGTCACAGGCTCTCCTTCAAAAATCTCTTCGAGGCACATCGACTACAAAAGTTAAGCAACTCGTCGCTGTACCTCGAGGGGGCATTTGTTGACACCAAAAATGTCACTTTGCCTCTTCAAGATCCAAAGAGCTACATGAAGTCGCAACCTGCCATAAATAGGCAATGCCGCTTCCAAAAATCAAATCTTGTCAGAATCAAACAAAAAACTGCAAGATTCTTCAAAACAGCCAAAAGAGGAGTACACAAGAAGTTTCGGGCCATTTCAAAATCATTTGGCCTAACTTCACTTCTCAGACAGCCGAAAAGGAGCTCTCGGCGGCAAAAGCATCGGAGACACCAAATCTTCGATCAGGGCCGATGGATAGTCTCAAAATACTTCCAAAAGGCTCCACGTCAAGTTCCAAGTCAAACCGACAACGTTTGACCCTACATCAACCCTCGAACAGCTAAATTAAGCCTCTCGGCGGCGAGAACCACCGAGGCCATTACTCATCAGATAGAGAACAAGGACGGCTTCAAAATGCTTATAAAGGGCTACACGTCAAATTTCAGGTCATTTCCACAACATTTGACCATAGTTTGACGCTCGGAAGACAAATCAGGCCTCTCGGCGGCAAAGCTCTCTGGGACCATGGTTTCCAAGACAGAGCCTATGGATCATCTTAAAATGACTCCAATAGGTTCCCTGTCAAATTTCAAGTCAATCGGACATCGGTTGACCGCACATCAAACCGCGACATCTTCATCGCGACAAAAAGTAAGTCTACTGGTGATAGGACCCCAAACGGCTTCAAAACTCAAACAAAAGCCTATGGTTGGTCTTATTTATTGCTCAGGAGGCTTCACACCAAATTTCAGGTCATTCCGACATCGTTTGACCCAGTTTCAGCTTCTGACGAAAAATCGGCAGCTCTGCGCGACAAAGTCTTCGGCTTTCTCAGGAAATTGGAAACTTTGCAAAATAAAATGCAAGGATTCTCATCGGGTTTCCTACAAAGAAATTAGGCCAATAAATGGTCAAAATGTCAAGGAAAAGTACAGGAGAAAAAAGAATCGAAAAACAGCAAAAACGGACACAAAACGGGACACAAAAGGGGGAAAACCCCCCCAGGGTCGCAGGGCCCAGGGTCGCAGGCCCCTGTGACCCTGGCCCAAGGTCGCAGGCCCCGGCGACCTTGGAACCCGGGGTCGCCGGGAAGGCCCCGGAAACCCTGGTTTTCGCCGTTTTTTCGCGATTCGAAGAGCCCAGCCTCTGGTACTTTCCAAAATTCATGCTTTTGAGACACCAAGTCCTCTGACATCCGTCCAAAACACGGGTCAATCATCAAGAGTATCGGAAACAATATTGATCGCCACCCGGTCAACCAAAAAAAAGTGTGCTTTCTACCCGATCGATCGAGAAATCGACAAGACAGATGGCACCGACCCGTTGTTAGCAACAAACACCTGAAATTACATGGTCATCTGATGTCGATCTACATGAAGATCCATCGATGATCATCGACAGAAGAATCCCAAAAGACGTGGCACGGCCCGCGACTCTTCAGCTGCTCGGCGACCACTTAATGCGATTAATTAACTAGCTTTATTACAGTCATTAATCCATTTCTTTGGATGGCCCAATCAGAAGCAAGCATTCGGGAGTTACAAGTCAAGAGATTCATGGCATTTAACCCATGAAACTCCTCCCATCATGGCGATTAAAGGCGATTAAATGCCCTCAATCTCCTCCGGCCAATCAGAAGCCAAGAAAAAGGAGTTACAAAATAAACAATTCAATTTTGTAACTCCTCCCATTATGCAGCTTTATGACAATCAAGGCTCATAAACCCTCCTAAATGGCTACCTAAAAGCCTATAAATAGGAGAGCTCTCCAAGAAGAAAGGATAGTCACAGATCATCAGAAAAAAGCACAAACACACAGACAGACAGAAACATAGAAATCCAGAGAAAGGAATGTTGGATACCGCGATCACTGAGAGGGGGGGGGGGTGAATCAGTGATTTCTAAAAAACAGGTCCAATTCAACAACAAAACAAGTCAAACCACACAATGACACCAGATTTAACATGGTTCACCGAAAGGCTACGTCCACGGTTCAAAGACTGTCCGAACACCAATCCGGGACAGATCTGAATCTTATTTAGTCGCACCAACGACAAAGAGCACCAACCCTTAGTTTCAGATAGCACCAACTATCTAGGAAGCACCGACTCCCTTTACAATTTATCTGCACCCACAGATAGGATCACCAAACCCTAAACACCAAGCACCAACTTGATGTAAAAACAGAATGGAAGATTAATTCTGTCTACAGCCCTTCCCCTCTACAATTCTCTCTCTCTCAATCCCTTACAAATTGAAAATAAAGCATAAAAGAGAGACACTTAACTCATGGACGAATCACCATCTTCTAGAGCATAATCTCGTCCACAATTGCTGTAGAAAATGTCTGATAATGCAGCAACGCAGCAACACAGCACAGCACTCTTCTTCTCTCCAAAACTCTCTCTATTTTCTCTCTAAAACTCTTCTCTTCTGGTGTCTTTTAGAACGACCCATACATGCCTTTATATAGGTTATAGTAACCCTTAATTGTGTTCAAGACGGGCTACAATTCGTTTAGAAAGAGTCCCAAACAAATTAGATAAGAGTGCTGAATTTTCGTGCAAAACTTCTAATTCTGCGCAACTCTGATTCCCGTGCTCGGTCGACATCATGCTGTGCTCGGTCGACATCATACACTATCTGGAAATAGTCACTTATCGAGCTCGGTCGACATCCTGGCTTGCTCGGTCGACCGCGTGCTCTGCTTCAGGAATTCTGAATTCCTGACTGTTCCAATTCTGATTCTCCTTTTAAGCTCAATCAACTCCAGCCTATTATCATCATGTTTGTGACAATGTGTTGACAAGAATTCCAACTCAAAACCATACTTGAGATACTAATTACTTTAATTCATCAAAAAGACTCTCAAGTCATCTCAAATTCAACAATCTCCCCCTTTGGAATTGTTGGCAACACTATTGGAACTTCAACACTTTCTTGGAACCAATTCTGAAATTCTGAAATATCAATCATGCACTGTCACAATCTCCCCCTAGCTTTCATAGCATAACATCTCTCCTTGCTATCATAGCATAACAAGCATAACATCTCCCCCCCTTTGACAACAAGTCCAAAGGGACCAAACCGAGGAGCGAATAGGATATTCAATGAATGCATTGCTCCCCCTTTCAAGCACAATTCCTACGGTTTAGGAGAGTGAGTAACTCCTAACTTTTTCCGGAGATACTCGAAGACTTCCTTTGGCAGAGGTTTCGTGAAAATATCAGCCACTTGCTCAGTTGTTGGAACATATTCCAACTTGACCTCTCCATCAGCAACTTTATCTTTTAGAAAATGATAGCGAATTGCTAAATGCTTTGTTCGAGAGTGCTGAACAGGATTCTTAGATATATGAATTGCACTCGTGTTGTCACATAGGATCGGCGTAGGATCCGTTGTAGGAACTCCTAGATCAGAAAGCATTTGCCTCATCCATAACACTTGTGTACAACAAGTTGCCGCTGCAATATACTCCGCTTCCGCTGTCGAAAGGGATACTGAGTCTTGCTTCTTACTATGCCAAGCAACTAATCTTTCTCCAAGATAAAATGCGCCGCCGCTGGTACTCTTGCGATCATCTACGCATCCAGCCCAATCGGCATCTGAATATGCAACAAGAGTGAAGGATTTGCCTTTGGGATACCAGATACCAAGCTCCATAGTACCTTTCAGATATCGAAAGATTCTTTTCACTGCTGTAAGGTGCGTTTCAGTTGGTGCTGCTTGAAAACGTGCAACCATACATACTGCTTGTAGAAGATCTGGTCTTGTTGCAGTCAAGTAGAGCAAGCTTCCTATCATAGAGCGATAGGTGGTATGATCAACGGACGAGGCCTTATCATCTTTGCTAAGCTTCGTGTTCGTTGTCATTGGTGTGCTCACTGGCTTGCTGTCTTCCATATTGAACCGTTTCAGCATTTCCTTAATGTACTTCATTTGTGATATGAAGATACCATGTTTCAGCTGCTGCACTTGTAAACCAAGAAAGAACTTTAGTTCTCCAAGCATCGACATCTCAAATTCTTTCTTCATCTCTTCTGCAAAATTCCTGCACATCTCCTCATCATTGCCACCAAAGATTATGTCATCAACATAAACAATGACAACCAGCTGTTTGCTTAACTCAGTTTTGACATACAGATTGCTATCAACCATTCCTTTTCCAAAACCGATTTTGCGGAGATAGAGATCCAGCCTTGCATACCATGCCCTTGGCGCTTGTTTCAGTCCATAAAGAGCCTTTTTCAACTTGCACACTAGATCTGAATTTTTGCTGATGAGAAAACCATCAGGTTGCTCAATATAGACCTCTTCTTCAAGTAAACCATTCAAGAAAGCTGACTTTACGTCCATCTGAAATACCTTGAAGGTTTTGTATGCTGCCAGTGCAAGAAACATACGAATAGCTTCCAGACGAGCCACCGGTGCAAAGGTCTCTTCAAAATCTATGCCTTCAACTTGAGCATAGCCTTTACAAACCAACCTTGCTTTGTTTCTAATGACTTGACCATCTTCATTCAGCTTATTCCTAAAGACCCATTTAGTACCAATTACATTCTTATCAGTAGGTCTAGGAACAAGTTCCCATGTGGAGTTCTTCTCAATTTGCTCCAACTCCTCATGCATAGATTTCAACCAACTTTCATCGAGACTGGCTTCAGCCACAGTCTTGGGTTCAATGGTGGACACAAGTGAGTAATTGCTAACTACACTTTGTCTAGTTTGAACGCCTGCCTTAGGATCTCCAATGATTTGATCCTTAGGGTGTTGCTCTACCCAAGTGCTGTGCTTCTTAGGTGTAGTATCTTCTGAGTCATCCTTTGATTTCTCAGAATCATTAGATTCAGCCATCTCATCATCAATCTCACTCGAGTCCTCATAACCTGGACTGTCATTATGAGTTGCATTCTTTGGTTCAATATTCTCATCTATTCTCACATCAGCACTTTCTATGATTTTTCTGGTTCTTTTGTTAAGACACCTATATGCCTTGCTAGTAGAGGAGTAACCCAGAAATATACCTTCGTCAGCTCTTTCTTCAAATTTGCCCGGATTTTGTTCGAGCCGCTTGATGTAACACTTGCTGCCGAAGACTCTGAAGTGCTTGACTGTAGCTTTTCTTCCAAACCATAGCTCATAGGGAGTTTTGTCTTCATGTGGCCTGATCAAGCATCGATTTTGAATGTATACCGCCGTATGAATTGCCTCTTTCCAATACTTGTCAGCCATCTTGCTTTCACTTAGCATCGTACGAGCCATCTCTTGTACGGTGCGATTCTTCCTTTCCACAACTCCATTTGCTGTGGAGTTCTAGGGGCTGAGTACTGTCTTTGAATGCCATGATGTTCACAATATTTAGTGAACTCTTCAGATGTGAACTCGCCTCCACGATCAGACCTTAAAATCTTGATTCGTTTTTCCAATTGATTTTCAACCTGTGCTTTAAACACTTTAAAACGATCAAGTGCTTGATGCTTATGCTTAAGAAACAATACCCATGTCATACGAGTATAATCATCAATGCATAACATGAAATACTTATCTCCATTGGTGCTTTGAGTTCGCATCGGTCCACAGAGATCAGTGTGCACTAGCTCAAGAGGTTTCTTGGAATGATGCTCCTTTGACTTGAACATAACCCTCGTTTGCTTTCCCTTTTGGCAAGAGTCGCAAATGGGATTGGAAGGCTTTTCAACTTTAGACATGCCTCTTACAGCCTTTGTATTGCAAATCTTTGACATGTTATCAAAGCTTAGATGCCCAAGGCGTTTGTGCCACAACCAACTTTCCTCTGTCCGACTCATCAAGCAGGTCTTTTCAGCTCCATCTGACAATGTATAGAGATTTCCAGCAGTTCTTGATCCAGTTGCCACTGTTTTCCCGTTGCTACTCTTCTTGATGGCAAACCCATTCTTTGTGAAGATAACTTCGTGACCCTTGTCACAGATCTGGCTCACACTAAGCAGGTTGTGTTTCAATCCAGACACATATAAGACTTCTTCAGATCTGATCTTGTTTGCCATAAGCTGAATAACACCTTTTCCGCAGATTTTGGCACCATCATTGTTGCCAAACTTCACTGAACCGCCTTCATAGTGCTGTAATTTGATGAATTTCTCTTTATCACCAGTCATATGGCTTGAACAACCACTATCAAGGACCCATGGTGCTGTCTTCTTTTGTGCATTGAATGCCGTTTGCACAATGAGAGATTCTTTGGGACTTTCTGCACTTTGCTTTGCTCTCCAAGCCTTGACTAACTTGGGTTTCTTTTCAACCTGAGATGTGTTAGCAATATGCAACCTACAATCCCTAGCCAAGTGTCCATAATTATGACACATATAGCACTCAATTTTGTGGCTACTTAGGATTGAAAAAGGATTCCTAGTCACAAATGGGCTGTTTCTTACATAGAATTTGCAATCAGCTCTTTTATGTCCAAACATATTACAATGAAAGCAATAACCATAGAATTTGTATCTTCTTTGTGGCTGGTTAGTCTTCATTACCTTTCTAACAGGAATGGACTCCTTTCTAGGTTGAGTGGGCTTCATAGAGTTAGAAGGTGCAGTGACTTGCTTCACAAACTCTTTCTTTTTAGGAGGTGCAATCTTAGAGGATTCACCTTTCTCAAATCCTAGACCAAATCTGAAGTGGGCAGGTCTTTGAACTTTCAGTAGTTCATTGAGTTTCATAGTCCCTTCAATCGCTTGGAGCGCTTTGAGTTTTTTGCTATTTTCTAAATTTTCAGCCTTTGCTCTAGCGATCTCAGTTTCAAGTTTCATAGCCTCTTCCTTTTTGATACTTATTTGGTTTTCAAGGACTTCTACCATTCTTTTATATTCTTCTACTTGAGTTTTCAAAGCAATAATAGAACTTTCAGATTCATGGAGAAGTTTCAGATTTTTCTTACTTGATTTGCGTTCTATGCTTAGCTCCTCAAGTGCGGCTATGAGTTCCTCTTCAAGATTGACTTCAGCCTCCTCATCCTCTTCCGGATCTAGCTCTTCTTCTTCTTCAACAGTGACCATGAAGAGAGCTTCGGTTGATTCATCATCGTCTGAAGTTTCAGACGTGCTGTCATCTTGTTGACATAGAAAGTTTTTAGCTTTGCCCCTTTTTCTAAAATTTCTCTTTCCTTTACTCTTTTCAGCATAAGAGTCATTATCATTGTCTTCTTTTAGGGGACACTTCGCAGCAAAGTGACCAATACCTCCACAATTGAAGCATTTAAAGGGTAGCTTCCCTTTGTACTTGCCATTGCTTCCTTTCTTCAACTTTCTAACAAATTGAGCCTCAAGCTCATCATCATCAGAATCAACATCATGACCAGCAGTCTCTTTTGCCTTTTTCTGAACTTTGAAGGCCGCTTCTTTATCAGATGAAGACGTCTTTCCTATGCGCATCTCATAGGCAGTTAGAGAACCATGTAATTCATCCATGGAAAACGCATTCAGATCTTTGGCTTCTTCGATGGCTGAGACTTTTGAATCAAACCGGGGAAGTAGAGTTCTTAGAACCTTTTTGACGATGACCGGCTCTTTAATCTCCTCCCCTAGTCCACGAATGTCATTCGTGACTTCATTCACTCGTTGCATATACGAGTCAACATTCTCGCTTTCCTCCATGCGAAGAGACTCGAATTGAGAGCGATGAGTTTGCAATTTGGCTTCTTTAATCTTCTCATCACCTTCATGTATGCTTTGCAACTTGTCCCAAATTTCCTTGGCTGTTTTGCATGCAATTACTTGACAAGCTCGCTGTCCACAAGGCCACTAAAGAGTGCATTTTGCGCCTTGGAGTCGTTGTCTGCCAACTTCTTCGATGCTGTATCATTGGGTACGGTGGCAGCATTGTAACCGGCTCTGACAGCCTCCCAAACATCATAGCCAAGAGATTTGATGAAGGCTTGCATTCTAATCTTCCAAAAAGAGTAATTAGAACCATCAAACAGAGGTGCTTTCATATTCCCTGTATTGACTGCCATGTGATTTGACAAGAGATCACCCTTAGCGTATTAAGCTTTTCAAGGGAACCTTACGCTCTGATACCAATTGTTGGATACCGCGATCACTGAGAGGGGGGGGGTGAATCAGTGATTTCTAAAAAACAGGTCTAATTCAACAACAAAACAAGTCAAACCACACAATGACACCAGATTTAACGTGGTTCACCGAAAGGCTACGTCCACGGTTCAAAGACTGTCCGAACACCAATCCGGGACAGATCTGAATCTTATTTAGTCGCACCAACGACAAAGAGCACCAACCCTTAGTTTCAGATAGCACCAACTATCTAGGAAGCACCGACTCCCTTTACAATTTATCTGCACCCACAGATAGGATCACCAAACCCTAAACACCAAGCACCAACTTGATGTAAAAACAGAATGGAAGATTAATTCTGTCTACAGCCCTTCCCCTCTACAATTCTCTCTCTCTCCATCCCTTACAAATTGAAAATAAAGCATAAAAGAGAGACACTTAACTCATGGATGAATCACCATCTTCTAGAGCATAATCTCGTCCACAATTGCTGTAGAAAACGTCTGATAATGCAGCAACACAGCAACACAGCACAGCACTCTTCTTCTCTCCAAAACTCTCTCTATTTTCTCTCTAAAACTCTTCTCTTCTGGTGTCTTTTTAGAACGACCCATACATGCCTTTATATAGGTTATAGTAACCCTTAATTGTGTTCAAGACGGGCTACAATTCGTTTAGAAAGAGTCCCAAACAAATTAGATAAGAGTGCTGAATTTTCGTGCAAAACTTCTAATTCTGCGCAACTCTGATTCCCGTGCTCGGTCGACATCATGCTGTGCTCGGTCGACATCATACACTATCTGGAAATAGTCACTTATCGAGCTCGGTCGACATCCTGGCTTGCTCGGTCGACCGCGTGCTCTGCTTCAGGAATTCTGAATTCCTGACTGTTCCAATTCTGATTCTCCTTTTAAGCTCAATCAACTCCAGCCTATTATCATCATGTTTGTGACAATGTGTTGACAAGAATTCCAACTCAAAACCATACTTGAGATACTAATTACTTTAATTCATCAAAAAGACTCTCAAGTCATCTCAAATTCAACAAGGAAAAAGAGAGAAAACTCTGCGGAAGTTCTACACCGGCCACCACAACAAGGTGACAAAAGTCCCTTGGGGGGTACCCCCCCCCCAAGGTCCTTGCCTTCTCCTCCTGCCTCCAATGGCTTAGATGTGGCTTTTCAGCCCGTCTACTCGGCTTTTTATTGGACATAGGACCTTCTTTTGGTCTTTGTCCACTAAAAACATGAGGTTATAGCCAAGCCAAGCGAATCAATAGCATCCTCTGTTCTCATCTGCATGGATGATGGCGAAGCCCACATATGGCTTGCGACCGTCAATCAAACGAGTCCCCCACAATCTCCTGAGAAGTTAGATCCTCCTTTTCTTGCTTTTCATTGTAGTTTGTATTTTTTCAAAAGAGACAAAAAAAATCACAACTCTTGTCTTTCATTATTGATAAGGATTGTAAATCGGCTATAAACGCCAAAATCGGCTATAAACGCCAAAAATCGGCTATAAACGCCAAAATCGGCTATAAATGCCAAAAAAATCGCCTTTCACGGCAAACCAAGAAAAATGTCTCTTTTCTTAAATATATGTGCAATGGAAAACTTGAAAGAAGTTGATTTCCTTTTTACTTGCGAAGGTTGATCTCCGGATCACCACTTGCAATTCCAAGTAAAATAAAAAATCTGGCACACCCACACAAAAAAAGAAATGTTGATGCACGCCCCTGCCCCCCGGTTACGAAAGGGTCGGACCCGACGGACTCCCACGTCCGCCGACCTCGGTAGGAACTCGAGCATTGGAGCGCGGTCCATCACTTTCCAATTGGACCAAACAAGTTTCCTTACTTCATTCCCTTTGCTTGGGCACTAAAAACACCAAAAATGGCCTCTCTTTTCGTCACCTTATTCCTTGGAATGAACTTGCTTTTTATAGAAAAAGTGGTCCAACGGATGCCTGTCGGTCAACCGATAACTAGGTATCGGTCGACCGATAGTTCAACCGTCATATGCAACGGTCATATTTTTGAAAGTTTTTCTGACCCTCATGTAGTCATCGGTTGACAGTCATTTATCGGTTGACCGATAGGGAACCGATAAGTGAACCGATAGCTAGAATTTGTTGAAAAAGTTGCTGTCTGTTTTTGGAACCGACGAGCTCTCGGTCTTACAATTCATGTACTATCGGTTGACCGATAGGAACCGAGGAGCAGACCGATAGAGAAGATCTGAAAATGTAGCTCACTGGAAATGGAACCGATGGAGCCATCGGTTCACCTTGGTTCACTTGTGGATTGACCAATGCGAACCGACGTCTTGACCGACATAGTGGTTAGGTCAATTTTATGAAGATCTGATGTTTTTGAAGTGTGAACTATGAAACCTTTTGAACACTTAGATTTAAAAGGTGTTTTTATAAATTGTTTCATCAAGAAAAACATGAGTAAAATCAAAATTCAAATCAACCAAAAAGAGCTTAAATTAAAACATGAGTAGGTTAATTCAAAAAATGATTTTCAAGAAGAAACTTGTGAAATGAAAATGAAAGTAATGAGATGAATATTATGCAAATGCAAGACATCAAATTGCAAACAACTTAGGGTCTAACATCGATGATCCCGGAATTGTGGTCCGTTATCATGGATGAATCTTTTGGGTATGCTGAAACGACAAATGATGTTGGTGCGCAGGAACTGAAGGACTGATGAGGTCTTCATTTCGTTGAACGGAAATGCTTCTGGCTACTTGGAGAAATAATCCGTAGCGGCGAAGATGAAGTGATGACCTTTGCTCGAAGGGGGAGAAATAGGACCTATGATGTCCATACCCCAGGCTTCAAAAGGCCATGAAATCGCTGTAGGATGCAGCCATTCTGGAGGCATGTGAATGTAATCTCCAAGAACTTGGCATTGTTGGCAGCGCTTAGCAAATTACATTGCGTCAGCTACCATGGTAGGCCAGTAATAACCTAACCTTTTTATCTGATCATAAAGCTTGGGACCAGCCTGACGAGCTCCGCAAAGATCAGCATGAACTTCTTTGAGTGTTTCTTCAGCCTCTTGTTGTGACAAGCAGCGTAGAAGTACTCCGTTGAAGGATTTCCTGTAAAGGAATTTTGAAGGAATATCCAAATGAAAGCTTGGGGTTCGCCTTTGGATGCTTACCTGTTCTTTTGGATCTTCAGGTAGGATTCCAAACATAATGTAATCAATGAACGGATCCCTCCAGTCGCCGATTTAAGTTTGAAGGATTGAGATCCGACTTCCGACCACTTGGTGGCATTCAGCAACTGCTTGGTGTGTGTTAAGAGGAGGAAGGATTCTTCTTTCGCACACTGTTATTTGCATGTTTTCCCCTTCCTGGATTGCCATAGATGCTGCAAGCCCAGCTAGAGCATCTGCACATATGTTTTCACGTCTACGAATGTGGGTGATGTGACAGATGTCAAACTTTTGCAGAAGCGATGTGCTTTGTTGTAGTAAGGCAGCGGATCTCGCTTCCTGACTTCAAATTTCTGATTCATCAAGTTGACGATCAGTTGAGAGTCTCCAAAGACTTCCAGCATGGTGATACCGGATTCGATGGCAAGTTCCAATCCTAGGATAAGAGCTTGATATTCAGCCGCATTGTTTGTGCATGGTTCCAGTAGCGAGAAAGCATGTGGAATCATGTATTTGTCGGGGCTAACAAAGTGGATGCCAACTCCCGAGATCAGCTGTCTTTTTTCATTTGTCCTGGTTGCACCGTCAAAGTACATGTCCCAGGAAGCATTTTGTGATAAAGTCTCCACATTATAGACTGGTTCGTCTGGGAGATCATCTCTGAGTGAAGAATCTTTAGGCAATGGATGCTCTGCGAGGAAGTCCGCTAGAGCTTGCCCTTTGATTGCCTTTTGTGGTACATACCTAATATCAAATTGTGACAGAAGGATGGACCATTTTGCCAGTCGAGCATTGAGAGAACCTGCCTTTGTGACAAGGACCTTCAAGAGGTTGACCCTCGAGACCAGGTCGACTGTGTTGGAAAGCAAGTAGTGACGCAGCTTTTGTACGGCGAACATCACTGCAAGACATTCTTTTTCGACTGGAGAGTAGCGATGCTCTGCACCTACTAGCATGCGGCTGAGGTAATATAAAGCAGCTTCTTTTCTTTGATCATTTTCTTGTGCAAGCAGAGCTCCCAAAGAGTGATCAAGGGCTCTTCTGTATAAGATGAATGGTTTTCCAGTGGTAGGAGCAGCTAACACTGGAGGTTTTGTCAGGTATGACTTGATGTCTTGGAAAGCAGCTTCACAATCAGCATCCCAGACAAAGTTTACACCTTTTTTCATTAACCGGACGGCATTTCCCTGAAAGATTGGAGATGAACCGTCTGATGTAGGCCAATCTCCGTTGAAGCCCTTTGAGTTCTCTTAAGGTTCTTGGAGAGGGCATTTCTAGAATGGCTTTTGTTAGTTTTATGGACTCAATCCAGTAGATGATATAATAAATTGATTAATTTCTTTATTTATCAGTATATTCATGCTTTCCTTTCATAAGATGAATGGTGATTTATTATATACTTGCACATAACCAATACGAATGACATGATGGTTCATGAGATGAACCGGGGTCCACAAGTATATTAGATGTAATACATGTGTATGGATGAGATCCACATACGGGAGACATGTATGACAAATCTTATACTTAAAATATATTCACAACCAGTGATGAGATTGGACATCTCATACTGATAAGGTTGCAGTACTTTGATCACTATGAGATAGTGTGATTTGTCTCGATCATCAGAATGGAAGATTCTGGATCATTGTGTTGGTACATTGGATGTATTGAAGGACCATGAGAAGCACCTTATAAACACTGTCTTTATTTTTAAGGTCTGCTCTCATAATTCCCTAGCAATAGGCTCTCAATCCTGAGACATTAATGAACTCAAGTTTCTATCTATTCATTTGCTTTGAGTCACCAATGAGTGAGGCCAACTGTAGGTCAACACCTCGGTGATTTGGGTACATGGTAGTAGAGCTGTGGGAACATTCAATAGTCAAGATGGAATCTATCTCTAATATCCCCTTGTGCCAATTAATGGATTTATCATTGGTAAGTGCGCACCCATTCCGATTAAGAGTTAATTGGAAAGGTACCTATTGATCATTATAATTAATTGGCGCTCAAGGATAATAAGATATGGATCTATTTTGGAAGACAGGTCCAATTGATCCATGGATATTGATAGAGGGGTCTACTTGTGGTAATGTGGAAGTTTAGGGTCTTCTATGTAATATTCCTAAGACTGGAGTTCAATTGCATTTATATAGTGGAGTTATTTGCAATTAACTGTGGGCCCGGATTACACATGAGATGTGGGGTCGCGAGTCCCAGTTGGAGCCAGCTTTCTAAGGAATCCCTAGTGGTCCCCACGCTAGCCCAATTATTAGAAAGTATCTAATTCTAGTTGAACTCTAAAAGGAAAGTTACTATTTCTATTTGAAGTGAGACTTCTAATAGTGGTAATAGTAGACTTACTAATTTTAGTAGAAGTGAGACTTCTATTTTAATTAGAAAGGAATTAGAAAGATACTAATCATATTTGAAGTGAGACTTCTAATTATGATATGGTAAGTTACTAATTAATGGAAGTAAGACTTCTATTGTAATTAGTAAAGAAGAGACAACTTGCAAAAGTTATAAATAGAGGAGAGGAGGCCTTGGACGTCCAAGCACTGTTCTTGCATTGGGATTCACGCCCAAGGCCCCCTAGTGCAAGTGTTGCACAAGTTATTCCTCTCTTCCCTCTTCTAGTTCTCTTTCTAGTTCCTCCCTAGAGTTCCTAGTAGTTTTCTCTTGGAGATCCCACCATCTTCTTGAGAAAAGGAGAATCTGATACGGGTCATAGCGTGGAAGATCAAGAGGTCTTGGAGATCCCTATTTGATTAGTGAAAGCGTTTCATCATCAAAGAAAGACGCAACTCCTCCATTAGAGCACAACCGAGCTCCAAAGGTATAATCCACTTCCTTGCATGTTGTAGATTATTATGGATGCTTGTTAGTTGTTTTTTCTATCTTCTAGATAGATTGTATTTATTGATCATGATGACTGAGATTGAGGACATGGATCTTGGATTGGGTTTTATAGCCTTGTGGATAGTTGATCCCTGTGTCAAGTGGGTCAAAAGTTTTTGAAACCTATCCTAGAGGCCCACCCTATTTCCAACAATTGGTATCAGAGCCTTACCTCATCTCTTATCATGTTAGATCAGTAAGCTTGATCTAATCTTTACATGAGATGCGAAGAGGATAGATCAAGGGCTATGTACGGATCAGTTTTGATGGTTTTGCTTGGATAATTAGTAAGTCCATGTTTGGATAGTCACATAAGGGTCTAACAATGATGGAATGATGGTAGGAAGCCATTGGAAATCTTCAGAAGAGTTTTGGAGATGGTTGGACACGAAATACAAAAACCCAACTTGCAGATTTCCGTCAGGCAGGTCGACCGAGCCCTCTGGCAGGTCGACCGAAGACACTGAGGCCGGTCGACCGAGCCCTCTGGCAGGTCGACCGAACAGACTGACATATGAGATCTCAATTTTTGTTTTTGTTTCGGGGGCGCTGCCCCCGAGCCCCCGCCGGGGGACACCCCCGGACCCCCTCTGCGTAGGGGGCATGAATCATAGTAGTGGCAATATTTGGCATCCTGTCTTTCCATTATTGTTTGGTAACCCGACTTTGTGAGTTGCTTTACTAGTATGAGATACTAACATGCAGGTTATCATGTCCTCTCCATATGGCCCACAAGTCTTTTACTTTCTTTTATGGTTGAATGTTTATTTTTGGCAAGTTGTAAAGGGCATCATGGTTTCCTTGTTTTCCCGGTTTAGGGCAAGGCATGGTGAAATTCCCTATGAGCCTTTTATTTCCATTAATAGATTATCATGTAAGTCTCATCGTAGAGACATAGGAATTTATGTAATTTTCTAAATTTGTAAATTCTGGCAATGTCCGAGACAAGAAGGGAAGTGAAGTTGGACTCCTAATCAAAGAGTTTGAAGATTACCAAAGGTGTTTTGGAGTTTCCCAAAGTGTTTGAGGAATCCAAATTTTTGGAAAGTCTAGAAGTCCAAGAAGTCTATTCCGCATGGGCCATGTGGAGGAGAGGACTAGTTTCTAATTTTAGCGTTTTCTATTTATAGTTGAATGCTTTATTTAGAATGTTTCCAAATCTGATCCAAACATAGCAAGTTACTAATATTGGTCAAATCAAATTAATTTTTGGAAAGAGTTCTAATTAGTGTTGATGTCCCATGAGATGGACACATTGGTAACACTAATTTAAGAAACTGGACTTTCCTTAAAATAACTTGACTTGGAACCAATATTAAATCACATCATGAGATGATTTGATGATTCATATATTTATATATGTGGGCCCTAATACCTTAAAAGGAAATCCTCAATTTTAAAATATTAAGTGGGAGCGGGGCATTTAATCCCCATGGTTTTCCACCATAGGTCCATTGTAAGGAAAGTATTAGCCTCGCGCCACCAAGAGTGTGGCCGTTCCTTCGGAGGGTTTTTACTTGTCTGGCTACTAGATATGGATCTCCTATGGATAGTGTTGGTGAGACGGGGTGGGGGCTTACTCCCCTAGGAGGAGCTGCTCACAACGGTTGTCATACAATGCTAGTTGGTGGGTCACACTTAACTAAAATAATGATGTAGTATCCCCTAGGATTTGCCTCATGTATTTTAGAAACCAAAGCAAATCGGGAGTCATACATTATTTGGTATGAGATACCTAGATGATAATGAATGATGGGGATCATGGATACTTAGTCTTAATTCCAATTTTGACGAACTTTGATCCGCACCAATCCAAGGACATTCGCACTCCCCTAGGAGGCATGCCCTAAGGGATTGGGATTCCGATGTATCCTGAATTCAGTGCTTATGAGGATTCCCATATGAATTTGGTAGAATACTAAACCCTAATGTCATTTATATTCTTTCATTGAATGTATGGTTATGTGCTTTTATTTATACAGCATGAATTCGAATACTTTCAATCCACTTGCGACCATCCTCAACCAGAACAAGTTGATGGAATCCAATTATGTAGACTGGAAAAGGAACCTGGATATTATCTTGACATCTTCAAGTTGCAAATATGTCCTTCTAATACCCCCCCTTCCTGAGCCTGAGCCTGATGCACCACAAATTGTGAAAAACTTTTACACCAAGTGAACCAAAAACAATGAGATAGCCAGATGTTTTATTCAGGCATCCATGTCTACTGTTTTGCAAGAACAACATCAATCCTATAAGTCAGCATACGATATTATATCGAACTTAGAGGAGATGTTTGCAGACCAGGTTAGGCCTGCTAGGCAGGCAGCTCTAAAAGTGCTGATGGAGACAAAGATGGCCGAGGGAACCCCAGTACAAAAACATTTGTTACAAATGAAGTTGGCATTGAATGAGTTAGATGTACTGGGGACTACGTTTGATACAGAAACGCAGATCGACATGATCATTCAATCACTACCAGACTCATTCAAACATTTCAAGATCAATTATAGTAAATTGGAAATGACCATAGCTGAGCTGTCTCGCCAGCTGGTAGTGTTTGAGGAAATCATGAAGAAAAGACCAACTGCCCTCATGACAGAAAAGTCATTTGCTAAGTCTAAACCGAAAGGCAAAGACCGGGATAGCAAGAAGAAATCAGTCATCAAAGGTCCTAAGGTGGAGTATGGTTCCACTAGTGGTGTGGCCAAGGTCAAGGGTAAGGGAGCAAAGGGAAAGTGTTTCCACTGTGGTATGACGGGACATTGGAGGAGAAATTGTCCACAATTTCTGTCAAAGGAAAAGACCTCAGGTATGATTGAGTCATTTATTTCTGAAGATAGTTTTTCAACTAGTACTTCAGAATCTTGGTTTGTAGACTTTGGTGCAACTAATTACATCAGTAATATGTTGTAGGAGTTACAGGTAACCAGGAGGATTAATGACGGGGAAATCAGTATTAACCTGGGATCGGAAGCCAAGGCAGAAGCAGTGTCAGTAGGAGTAGTAACTTAGTTATTTTCAGATATTAAGTTGATTTTGTCAGATACATTATATGTACCGTTTTAAGACGGAATTTTAATTTCTAGTATGATGAATAAGAGTTATTCAGTTACTTTTGGTAATTAAATCGTCTTAAAGAGGAGCGGTACTCTTATATATTCTGACAAGGTAATCAATGGCTTTTATTTGTTTACTCCCACAATGTATGAGATACATGACACTGATGTTAATAATAGACCATCATTAAAGAGGTAGTCACCTTCATCTAATCCAACAAACTTTGGCATCTAAGAGGCTAGGTCATGTAAACCTAAACAGGATTGACAGGCTAGTGAAAGATGGTATCTTGCCTTCATTGGTGGTAGAATCAATGCCTATCTACAAATCCTGTCTGGAAGGCAAAATGACCAAAAGACCCTTATTCATCTAAGGGCAGTCGAGCCAAAGATTTATTGGAGTTAGTGTTTACTGATGTGTATGGGCCCATAATAAAAGAGCGAGAGATTGATACGAGTATTTTATCACTTTCACCAATGATTACTCGATATATGGATACTTATACCTTATGCACCGCAAGTCCGAGATTTTTGAATAGTTCAAAGAGTTTCGAGCGGAAGCGGAAAAGCAATTAGGTAAAAGTATAAATACTCTTCGATGAGATCGATGAGGCGAATATCTCTCCGCTAAGTTTATGGGATACTTATCAGTAAATGGGATTTGATCCTAGTAGTCTGCTCCTGGTTTGCCTCAACAGAGTGGAATAGTAGAAAGAAGGAACAAGACTCTTTTAAATATGATCAAGTCTATGATTAAGTTTCTACTGATTACCTATATTTTGGGATATGGAAACTGAAATTTATATACTAAACCTCATTCCATCTAAGTCTATACTTGAGACTCCCAGGGAGTTATGGACAGGGCGAAAGCCTAGTCTACAACGTTTTCAGGGTTGTCTGGCACACGTGCTGAAGGATAAGACGGATTAGTTGGAATCGAAGTCGGAAGTATATATGTTTATATTCTATCCCAAAAAGGAACTAAAGGTTGGTTGCTCTATAATCCCAGAGAGCAAAAAGTGCTTTGAAGCACCAATGCGGTTTTCTGGAGGGAGATTATAAGATTAACTGGAAATCTTTAGAAATGGATATCTTGGAAGAAATTTAAGAAAGAACAATTCCAAATCCAAGAATAACCAAACTTTAAGAAAATCCGCCATATTTGACCCAGTAGTTACACCAGTGCCTTGTCGTAGTGGGAGTATTGTCAGGACCCTTGACAAGTTCTCGGTCTAGGGAAGGTCTTAAAAGACAATCCCGGTGTAACCGGAACAAAATCCCTATAACTATGATAAAGCAGTTAATGACATAGTTTTGGGACGTTGGTTAGATGCTATGAAAGCTGAGGTGGAGTCTTTGTACTCTAATCAAGTCTGGATACTTGTAGGCTTGCCTGCCAATAGCAAACCTATTGGGTGCAAGTGAGTCTACAAAAGAAAATGAGAGCGAGATGGAAGAGTTCCATCCGGATACTCTTATCTATTGCGGTTCATCTCGGTAACGAGATTTGGCAAATGGATATCAAGACAGCGTCTCACGACGGCAATCTTGAGGAAGACATCTATATGATGCAACCAGATGGTTTTATAGCTAATAACCAAGTGCAAAGAGTTTTGCAGGCTGCATAAGTTCATTTATGGATTAAAGCAGGTATCCCGAAACATGAACATCCATTTTGACAAGGAAATCAAGTCACTTGATTTTTGTCAGAATCTGGATAAGTCATGTGTAAATGAAAAGTCAAGAACGCAGGGTAGTTTTTCTGGTATTATATGTCGACGATATCCTTCTCCCATGGAGTGACATAGGGATATCGTCAACAGTAAAAGTTTTGGTTGGCTAAGACTTTTGATAATAAAGGACTTTGGAAAAGCCAAGTACATCCTAGGAATCAATTTCCATTGAGACTGAAAAAATAGGATGACAGGCTTATCCCAATGATGTGTACATAGATAAGGTTCTGGTACGGTAACCTATGCTTTGTACTAGACCGGATATCTATCACGCAATACGCCTAGTCAGCAAATATAAAGTCTAGCCCAGGTTTTTATCATTGACTGTTGTAAGATGTGTTCTCGAATACTTGAGAAGGACTAGAGATCACATGTTGAGTCATAGCAGTGATGAGTTGATTACCAGTCGGTTACATAGATACTGACTTCTAGTCAGATCAGGATTCCAGGAAATCAACTTCTGGGTATGTGCTTATGTTGTAGCAGCTTGAGAAGTAGCTAAGGTAGCAGATTGACTCAAAAGATTCCTTATGGAACTTGGAGTGGTATTTTTGGCAGGATAGCCAATCACAGTTTACTGTGATGACAGCAGGGCAGTCATTAAGTCCAAATAACCCAAGAGCCAAAAAGTATGTACAGAGGAAGTTATACATGGTCAGATAGATTGTGCAGAGAGGTGATGTACGATCACCAAGATAGCCTCTGTAGACAATCTAGTAGATCCGCTTACTAAGCCTTTGACTACCAAAGTCTTTGAGCTATTAGTAGACGGGATGTGCATGAGATGTAACTCTAACTGGCATTGAGCCCAAGTGGGAGATTGTTAGTTTTATGGACTCAATCCAGTAGATGATATAATAAATTGATTAATTTCTTTATTTATCAGTATATTCATGCTTTCCTTTCATAAGATGAATGGTGATTTATTATATACTTGCACATAACCAATACGAATGACATGATGGTTCATGAGATGAACCGGGGTCCACAAGTATATTAGATGTAATACATGTGTATGGATGAGATCCACATACGGGAGACATGTATGACAAATCTTATACTTAAAATATATTCACAACCAGTGATGAGATTGGACATCTCATACTGATAAGGTTGCAGTACTTTGATCACTATGAGATAGTGTGATTTGTCTCGATCATCAGAATGGAAGATTCTGGATCATTGTGTTGGTACATTGGATGTATTGAAGGACCATGAGAAGCACCTTATAAACACTGTCTTTATTTTTAAGGTCTGCTCTCATAATTCCCTAGCAATAGGCTCTCAATCCTGAGACATTAATGAACTCAAGTTTCTATCTATTCATTTGCTTTGAGTCACCAATGAGTGAGGCCAACTGTAGGTCAACACCTCGGTGATTTGGGTACATGGTAGTAGAGCTGTGGGAACATTCAATAGTCAAGATGGAATCTATCTCTAATATCCCCTTGTGCCAATTAATGGATTTATCATTGGTAAGTGCGCACCCATTCCGATTAAGAGTTAATTGGAAAGGTACCTATTGATCATTATAATTAATTGGCGCTCAAGGATAATAAGATATGGATCTATTTTGGAAGACAGGTCCAATTGATCCATGGATATTGATAGAGGGGTCTACTTGTGGTAATGTGGAAGTTTAGGGTCTTCTATGTAATATTCCTAAGACTGGAGTTCAATTGCATTTATATAGTGGAGTTATTTGCAATTAACTGTGGGCCCGGATTACACATGAGATGTGGGGTCGCGAGTCCCAGTTGGAGCCAGCTTTCTAAGGAATCCCTAGTGGTCCCCACGCTAGCCCAATTATTAGAAAGTATCTAATTCTAGTTGAACTCTAAAAGGAAAGTTACTATTTCTATTTGAAGTGAGACTTCTAATAGTGGTAATAGTAGACTTACTAATTTTAGTAGAAGTGAGACTTCTATTTTAATTAGAAAGGAATTAGAAAGATACTAATCATATTTGAAGTGAGACTTCTAATTATGATATGGTAAGTTACTAATTAATGGAAGTAAGACTTCTATTGTAATTAGTAAAGAAGAGACAACTTGCAAAAGTTATAAATAGAGGAGAGGAGGCCTTGGACGTCCAAGCACTGTTCTTGCATTGGGATTCACGCCCAAGGCCCCCTAGTGCAAGTGTTGCACAAGTTATTCCTCTCTTCCCTCTTCTAGTTCTCTTTCTAGTTCCTCCCTAGAGTTCCTAGTAGTTTTCTCTTGGAGATCCCACCATCTTCTTGAGAAAAGGAGAATCTGATACGGGTCATAGCGTGGAAGATCAAGAGGTCTTGGAGATCCCTATTTGATTAGTGAAAGCGTTTCATCATCAAAGAAAGACGCAACTCCTCCATTAGAGCACAACCGAGCTCCAAAGGTATAATCCACTTCCTTGCATGTTGTAGATTATTATGGATGCTTGTTAGTTGTTTTTTCTATCTTCTAGATAGATTGTATTTATTGATCATGATGACTGAGATTGAGGACATGGATCTTGGATTGGGTTTTATAGCCTTGTGGATAGTTGATCCCTGCGTCAAGTGGGTCAAAAGTTTTTGAAACCTATCCTAGAGGCCCACCCTATTTCCAACAGCTTTGACTTTTATAGGGTCAGCTCTATTCCAGCTTTCCGAACTAAGAATCCGAGGAACTTACCCGACGAGATGCCGAAGAAGCATTTCAAAGGATTCATTCGTAGTTTGTGTTTGCCAAGCCGGAGGAAGACTTCTCGAAGGTCTTCGAGATGATCTTCTTTTCTTTTGCTTTTGACGGCGAGGTCATCAACGTAACATTCAACTGTCTTGTGCTGCATATCTTGGAATATCTTCATCATAGCCCTCTGATATGTGGCACCAGCATTTTTCAGACCAAATGGCATGACAGTGTAACAATACACGCCAAATGGGGTCCGAAAAGATATATGTTTTTCATCTTCAGGATGCATCTTTATCTGATTGTAGCTAGAGAAACCATCCATGAATGTCATTCGCTCGAATCCACAGGTATTATCAGTCATTGCCTCTGGTATGGGGAGCGGAAATTCATCTTTTGGGCATGCGCCATTCAGGTCTCTATAGTCAATACGGACCCTGATCTGCCCATTTTTCTTTGTCACGGGGACAATGTTGGCCAACCATTCAGGATGTTGTTCCTCACGGATGAAGCCGACGCTTTTGAGTTTTTAAACTTCTTGTTCAATTTTATCCATCACATCTGGACGGAATCTTCTTTGGCCTTGCTTGACAAGATTGATGTCTTCTTGAAGATTGAGTTTGTGGACCGCTATTTTGGGGTCTAAGCCAGTCATTTTAGCGTAAGACCATGCAAAGCAATCAACGAACTCACGAAGAAAGGCGATATACTCAGGTAACTCATCACCCTTTATATTCTTGCTTATGAATACAGGACGTGGGTTATTTGGTGTTCCCAAGTCTATCTTTTGAATAGGATCTTCTGTTGGAAGGTTCGAAGGTGGTTCCTCCATAATATTTTCGGAGGCTTCCAGCTCAACGAAGCCTTCTGGGGTTTCAAAGGCATTTCCAGACCAAGGTTTTGTTCTTTTCCACGGGTCTTCTTGATCGGTAATTTTCCCAAGGCTTGCTATGAGATTATCCCAATCGCCTGTTGAAACAGGGTCGAAGTAGGCTACTTCTTTTGGAGATGAGGGTTCTTCTAGGTCAGAAGACCATACGTCTGTGCCATCGGACAACTCCTCTTCATTTTCGGAGAAATCGTGCCAATTGGATGAGCTTCCTGGATCTTTGTCAGGTGACTCATCAAAGAGATACCCAGGGAGATCGATGTCTTCCTGGACTTGAGATATTGAGGCTTGGTCGGTATATTGACTTTTAAGCCTTTGTGTCAACTGTCTCAGGGGAGTGTCGGGATCATACCCTAACCCGTGTGCAGACTTTTCTACATAGCCGTAGAGTCTCCAATCTTCCAGCTGGCTTTTGGTCAAGACGGGCCCCAATGGCATGAGAATACCACGTCCTTCTCCCAAACCGACTGGGTTTTGAGCGTCATAGCCCATTTTCTTCATAATAGCTTGTGCCACAGAACTATATAAGGATATTTGAGGCATACCTTCATTTTGGAAAGGTTCAAGCATGGAGTTTGACGAAGAAGCATCCGATCTATGGAAGAAGATTGGTTTTTCCTTTGCTGAAGTTGCTGGAACAACGAAGGAAGCTGATGTAGGATCTTCTATGTCAGAAGTTGTCTCCATTGGAGTAAGAGCATGCTGAACTTGCTGAGTGTCAGCTTGGCTTGACGATGTGTCGTCTTCTGGCTCTGAATCCGAATCCGTGTCTTGCATGATAGACCCGAAAGATACAACAAATTTGCCCCCAGGCTTTTGCTTTACCTTCTTCACTTTAGTTGTGATGACCAAAGGCCTTGAAGGTTTGAGGGAGATGATGAAGGGAGTTTGAATGCTCTCTTCGGATTTACCGGATGGTTTGTTTTCTTCCGGTGATTGTTGAGGAGCCTTGCCTTTATCTTTTTGGAGATTTTCGGCAAAGGGTGATGTGTGCTTCTCCTCTTCTTCTTTTTCACCTTCATACATCTGTGAGTCTGCGAAGTGGACTTCTTTACATTTGAAGGGTTTTCTATCGCAAAGACTCGATGTATCATGCCGTCGTCGCCAACAAACTTGATGCATTGATGTAGAGTTGAAGGGACAACGCCATTCTCGTGGATCCAAGGGCGTCCGAGAAGGATGTTGTAGCATGAAGGGGTTTTTATTTGCATACACTGTGACCTCAGAGATAAGATCACCGATCTGCAACTTGAACCTAATTTTGCTGATAGGCCTTTGAGTACTCCCATCGTATCCAAAGATAGATACAGATGTGTGGCTCAGCTTGCTGGGTGGGATGCCCAACTCTTCGAGAGCAGATGTGGAGAAGAGGTTGAGTGCAGAACCTAAGTCGATCTAAACTCTGTGCATAGGCATTTCCTTGATGTACCCTGTGAAGTACAGGGGTCGGTTATGCCTTGTTTCACCAAGTAGGAGGTCGTCCTTTGTGAAGGCGATGGTTGCACTGGCTGCTTTTTTAACCGAGAGGCATTCAATGCATGATCCCTCAGTTTTGTTCTTTTCTCCCTTTGAGGAAGCTTCTGAGTTTTTGACTCGATAATCCATTTCAATTTGGAGGACTTGCGGGGCATGTTTGTCGACATCCTCATTCAGCTTTTGTAATTCTGAGATGAGATTATCACGAGTGTGCGGAGACATTCGTAATAAATCTAGGATGTGCAGACGTGCAGGTATGTGCTTGAAGTGTTCAATCAAGTCATACTTGAAAGCCTCCTTAGGGCCTGCATGTTCATCATTGTTGCCATTATGGGCGCTTACAACATCTTTTCCCGAAGGATTTACATATGTAAAGGAAGATTGGTTGTAATTTTTATGGTAGTCCCGGCCAGAGCGGGTGCCTCTACCAACTTCGAGAGCTTCTTGAGAAGGGTCTTCGTTTGGAAGATTATCTTCAGGATCAAGAGGCTGTCGTTTTTCATTTGTTGAGGGTGTATCAGCAGCAGAGTTGCCATCCTCAGTGATTGTGTTGCACGGAGCATTTTCTGGGAACAAGTCCTGAACAGCATCCAGCAACCTTTCTTCTTCGTTGACCAATTCATCGTCCCAAGCATCAATAGCTGGGAGTTCTTTAGCCAGGAAGGGTGTGAACTTTGAAGTCACAGTCTCAGGAGAAGAAACCTGAGAGGGTGTCATCTCAGTGAAAGTCATGTGAGACGAGGTGGCTCTAGAAGATACATTGCTAGGCGTCGCTGGAGTGTAAGTGCTCTCATCGGACGATGCTTCGGAAGAGCTATAATCCCGAATTATCACATTACATGAAGCTCTTACAGGAGACGTTGCCTGATCGGAATCAGACTCATCCTCGGATGTAAAAAGATCGTCTATCTAGCAATTTTCTCCATTTTCAGGAGTTAAGGGAGGATGTACTTGATGGTCTTCAGGGACTTCAGGCTTTGGATTGCGATGAGGCTCGTTGACGCGGTCTTGCTCTTGTTCTAGAGCGAGATGCTGCAAGATCCTTGCATATTCTTCAAGATGAGGCATGGGAGCCAAATCTTCTTCTTCATCAGCTCTTTGTGGCTCAACATAGTTGATTTCCACTGGAGCAATGACGGGTGCAGGGTTAGCAGCATTTTCTTGTACAGCCTCTTGGTTTTCTTCATCATCAGACCAGGATCCTTGTGGCTATAGGGGGTTATACCAGATTACTGGCATAAGATGAGTCTCAGGAACCCATTCTTCATCGAAGAGATATTCTCCTGTTTCAAGGGACTCCTCCCACTCATTGGTGTAGTTGGATTCGAATCCATCATCGGTTTCACTGGACTCGTATCCATCAATGGAGAATCCAACTACCGAATTGCAAGAGTATGATGCCTCCTGCGTGGCTTCTTTGAATTGAGGTGGCATGAAATCACTAAGAGTGAATTTTCTTACCCCCTTTGAAGTCTCTGGAATGGATGTTTTTGTTACCTCCAGTGAAGCGGTAGAGGAACCCTCTGCCTTTTCTTTGACTTCTTGTTTTGGCTGGGTCTTCTCTTGCCGTTTGAGCTTGAGGAGATGTTTTCTAGCCTGCCTTCGCTGATGAGCTGTAGGCTTTGTTTTCACGACCTCCCAATTTTCATCTTCCAGGAGATCGGGATGTACCCATATGGGTTGTCCGTCTGTTGTCGGGTAAGGAACCAGTTCCTCGGACGCTTGGATTGAGTTTATCACCTTGAAGGAAGTAGTGATCTTCTTCTTCGGTGATTTTGATGTTTGTCCACATGTCACTATGTTGACGGAGGCAGACCCATAGTTTTTTTCAAAGGTGATGACTCCATTTTTCCACATCTCGTTTATTTTCTCCCTCACAATGAAGCATTGATTGAGAGGATGCGAGATCATCTGGTGGTATGGACAGTACCGAGGATCGTTGTTTTGCCAACATCACCCAGTCTTTTTGGTTCAGGCAAGGTGAGCTTGGCGTTTGCCACAAGAGCTCCGAAGATTTCATTAACATCTTCATCAAACGGGTATTTCTTCTCTACTCATGCTTTGAAGGCATCTGAGAGTTCAGGTCTCTTACTAGCAGCTTTGTTTTCAGCTTTCTTTGGTGGCTGAGGAGCTGACTTGGTCTACACATTGAGAACCTCTTTCTTCTTTAGTTTAGAGGTTGCAATGGCGGTTGGCTCTTTCCTTGATGATTTCTGACTGTTGAGGTCTTTAATCACCGTTTCAGCTTCCATGGAAGCTTCTAGGAGTTCTCCCAGGTTTTTTGATTTGTTGCCGATGATCATGGAGCGGATTCTAGCTTTCATGTTGTTTCGGCAGATGTCGACTAGCGACGCTTGTGGCAGTACATCAGAGCATTTGTATGCCATTGCTTTCCACTTATGAATGAAGTCATATGTTGACTCATTCTCCCCCTGTTTTAGGCTGCACAGCTGAGCCATAGTAGTGGGATGATCCTCACCTTTAAAGTGAGTCAGGAAGCGTGTCTCTAGCATGGCCCAGTTTTGGATGGAGTCCTCCGGCAGAGTGGAGTACCAATCGAAGGTCGTACCTTTTAGGGTACTTGCAAAGAGGCGGATCTTGAGTGCATCTTGATCCGCGATAGCTCCCGTCAGGATCTTGAAGTGGATGACGTACTGTCTTGCTGATCCTTTCCCCGTATATGTTTGGAGAGTAGGATGCTTGAATTTGGTGGGGAACGGGACCGAGTCCATCCATAAGGGATATGGTGGCTTGATCCCATGCTTTTTGAGTATATCCTCTTCTTTTGCTTTGGCGAGGATACTGTCTACGTCCTTTTTGTTAAGGGCACCTGACTCATTTTCTTCTCCATTTACCTCATCATCTTGATGATTCGGAGGAGGTTCATTGTTCGCCTGATTTTGGAAGGCAAGGAGAAGGTTTTCCATCAGAGTTTCAATCCTCTGTTGGCCTTGTTCCAACTGCTGGATGCGGGTGATCGCATCATCTTGAGGTGGATTGCGGGGTGGTGGCTCATAATTTGTAGCCAAGATGTTCATCCTTCGTGATTCGAACGAAGAAATTGTCCTGGTGACTAAGCTGGGGCTCATTCTTTTTGATGAAGAGCTTGAGGACGGATCACTCTGCCGTCCTTTGCTTGAAGGAGCAGGGGATTCTTCTGAATGTCTTCTTGTCCTGGAGACGCTGCGGGTCATCGGACGTCGGACATGGATTTTTGTTGCTGACTTTTGGCGCCTTCTGGTTTTTCCAACCATATGGACGGCAGCAACTTGGTTGGGTCTATCTTTTTCGACCCATTTAGGAGAGACTTGAAGTGTAGGAGGCTGGGTCCTTTGCTTCTCTAGTCTCTTTTGCCGATACGACGCGCGGCGGCGTATACGACGAGCAATTTGAGCTTCGGTCAGCTCTGGCTAGGCTTTGACAACGAATGATGTGCTCCCTTGGGCGCAGCAGCCGAGCCTGTCTTCTTTGTAGCTGGGCAAGGACAGGATGTGAACCCTGTCCTTCGCCTGTTGCAGCGAAGCTTTGAATTTTTGGAGTTCGGCCCCTATAGAGATAAAGGGTCGAACTGTAGGTTTGTAGGCCTTAGCAGGTGCTTGCGGAGGCCTTGTGATGCATGACTTGATTTTGGGCTTGTAGGAACAAGCCGGCTCATGCTGGGTTGACTTGAGAGTCAGATTGGAGATGGGTCTCTCCTCTTTCATATAGGCAAGAGGGTAGAACTGGTTCTCCTTGAGTGGGGCCAGGAATGTTGGCTTGGCAGATTTTTGGGACCTTCTTTGTTTTGGTGAAGGTCTTGGGGACCAAGTCTTGGGATAGACCTGGTCGTTTGCTGGTCAAGGCTTCGTGGGGCTGCCACGGGCTTCGGGCCTTCTGGTGCTCGCCTTTGGTGTCACGGTAGTGACACGTTGAGAAGCGAGTTTCTGCTTCTTGGAAGGAGCAGTTTGTTCCTTGAGAAGTGGGAATGGTCCCAGCATCCCAAAGACAATAGTCCGGGGAGTCGAGGTCGACCCGGAGTTCAAAGAGTTGCCGAGGGAGTTAACGCTTCGGCAGCTGATGGGTAGCTTGTAGGTGCGCGTGGTTTGCTTCTGTTGAAGCATGAGTTGGTGCTTGCTTTCATCGAAAGTAATGGTAAGCGATGCTGCCATTGTTAGTTTTTTTCAAAAAATTTCTGAAACAAGACCACATCCATTAGTAATCACAAGAATATAATGATCATAAAAGGGAAGTTCTATGGTTTTGTCTTTTCAAATTGCTCGAGGAAGATGACCCAAGCAATATGAAGAAGGCAAAACGCCATAGAGGGTACAATTGTTCTGATCGCAGGTATGGTAAGCCCAGAATGAGCGTTCTAGTGACTGCTAGAAGCAATTGTGAACTTAAATTCGACTTATCGAGAAGCAGAGCTTGCTCGAGGTAAGAAGAATATAAAGTTGGAGTTACAAATGTGTCGGTCGCAATACAGTAGACCCTGAAAGGGCGTACGAGTACCGCTAGACACAAATGTTTTGAGACTGCATCCATGAGATGAGATTCTCTGTTTTGAAAGGTCAAGATTGGATTCATCAAAGAGATCAGATGGTATTCCGATCTGAACACGGGCTCAGCGATTTCCGCGAGCGCCAGTGCTCAGAAAGAAATGAACCATAATTTCTCGGATCTGAATAAAAAAATGACGAGTTTTCTTTTGAAGATTTTTTTTTCAAGATTATTTTTTTTAAAAAAAATCTTCTTTTTATTTATTGATTTATTTTTTTTAGAATTTTTTTTTAAATTTTTTTTTATTTTTTATTTTTTATTTTAAAGTTTTTATTTTTAAAGATTTTATTTTTGAAAAAAATTTATTTAAAAGACGAGAGAGTACGCATAGGCCTCCTAAGCCGGTCTTATGAAATCTCGATTGATAGAATTGCCCCCAGGTAAGGGTAGGTTTACTTAATGAACCCGTTTGGAGGACCCTTGCCTAGAACAGTCAAGCTGTCTCCACACTTTGGACAAGGCTTTTCTTGAATCAACCATGATCAAAGAACGTAGTTGGTTTAACCTTAGTGATCTATGTCTTTTTTTTGGTCTATATATATATTTTAGATCTTTAATGAACTCATCGAAGAGAAACGATGGCCCAAAACCTTAGTCGAACAGGCTCAACATTTCTGTAAGCACAATGAACGATAGGGAAGGATCAAGGTTTCTCAATTTTGAATTCAAACTCAAAAATCTAATTTTTTCTAGATCTTTAATGAACACATCGAAGAGAAACGATGGCCCAAAACCTTAGTCGAACAGGCTCAATATTTCTGCAAGCACGATGAATGATAGGAAAGGATCAAGTTTCTCAATTTTGAATTCAAACTGAGAAATCTAATTTTTTGTTTTTTTTTTTAGATCTTTAATGTACTCATCGAAGAGAAACGATGGCCCAAAACCTTAGTCGAACAGGCTCAACATTTCTGCAAGCATAATGAACGATAGGAAAGGATCAAGGTTTCTCAATTTTGAATTCAAACTAAAAAATCTAATTTTTTTTTTAGATCTTTAATGAACTCATCGAAGAGAAATGATGGCCCAAAACCTTAGTCGAACAGGCTCAACATTTCTGCAAGCACGATGAACGATAGGAAAGGATCAAGGTTTCTCAACTTTGAATTCAAACTGAAAAATCTAATTTTTTAATTTTTTTTTGTTTTTTTTTTATATCTTTAATGAACTCATCGAAGAGAAACGATGGCCCAAAACCTTAGTCGAACAGGCTCAACATTTCTGTAAGCACGATGAACGATAGGAAAGGATCAAGGTTTCTCAATTTTGAATTCAAACTGAAAAATCTGATTTTTTTTAAAGGAGAAAGAGTGGAAATGAATTCAAAGAATTAGAAATTTCCAAAAAATCTCATCTCATTTTTTTTTAGATGCGGAATCCAACATAGGCCATCAATTAGAAAGTAGCCAAGGAATCGAGAAAAGAAATATAAGCATAGAGCAAACGATATGATATGCAAATATTTCATTTCCAGCATCGTGTTCTCAAATGAACGAGTCCCACCGGGTGTGCCAGCTTGATGGAACAGCGCTTCCGCTCGGTTCTACCGAGGTCGGCGGACGTGGGAGTCCGTTCAGGGTCCAACCCTTTCGTAACCGGAAGGGGGGGCAGAGGCGTGCATCAACATTTCTTTTGTGTGGGTGTGCCAGATTTTCTATTTTACTTGGAATTGCAAGTGGTGATCCAGAGATCAACCTTCGCAAGTAAAAAGGAAATCAACTTCTTTCAAGTTTTCCATTGCACATATATTTAAGAAAAGAGACATTTTCTTGATTTGCCGTGAAAGGCGATTTTTTGGCATTTATAGCCGATTTTGGCGTTTATAACCGATTTACAATCCTTATCAATAATGAAAGACAAGAGTTGTGATTTCTTGTCTCTTTTGAAAAAATACAAACTACAATGAAAAGCAAGAAAAGGAGGATCTAACTTCTCAGGAGATTGTGGGGGACCCATTCAGATTGACGGTCGCAAGCCATATGTGGACTTCGCCATCATCGATGCAGATGAGAACAGAGGATGCTATTGATTCGCTTGGCTTGGCCATAACCTCAGGTTTTTAGAGGACAAATACCAAGAGGAGGTCCTATATCCAATAAAAAACTAAGTAGACGGGCTGAAAAGCCACGTCTGAGGCATTGAGGTAGAAGGAGAAGGCAAGGACCTTGGGGGGGTACCCCCCAAGGGACTTTTGTCACCTTGTAACGGTGGTCGGTATAGGATTTCCGCAGAGTTTTCTCTCTTTGATGCCTTTTTCTATCTGAGTTTCTAGATTTTCTGCAGTTTGTTGTTTGTTTTCTCTGCTGTCTATGCTGTTTTCTTCTTGGAGAGCTCTCCTATTTATAGGCTTTTAGGTATCCATTTAGGAGGGTTTATGAGCCTTAATTGTCATAAAGCTACATAAAGGGAGGAGTTACAATATTGAATTCTTTATTTTGTAACTCATTTTCCTTGGCTTCTGATTGGCCTGGAGGAGATTAAGGGCATTTAATCGCCTTTAATCGCCATGATGGGAGGAGTTTCATGGGCTAAATGCCATGAATCTCTTGACTTGTAACTCCCGGATGCTTGCTTCTGATTGGGCCGTCCAAAGAAATGGATTAATGACTGTAATAAAGCTAGTCAATTAATCGCATTAAGTGGTCGCCGAGCAGTTGAAGAGTCGTGGGTCGTGCCGCGTCTTTTGCGATTCTTCTGGCGATGATCATCGATGGATCTTCATGTAGACCGACATTGGATGACCATGTAACTTCAGGTGTTGGTTGCCAACAGCTGATCGGTGCCATCTGTCCTGTCGATTTCTCGATCGGTTGGGTAGAAAGCACACTTTTTTTGGTTGACCAGTTGGCGATCAATGTTGATTTCGATACTCTTGATGATTAACCCGTGTTTTTGACGGATGTCAGAGGATTTGGTGTCTTAAAAGTATGAATTTTGGAAAATACCAAAGGCTGGACACTTCGAATCGTGAAAAATCGGCAAAAAAATGGGGTTTCCGGGGCCCTCCCGGCGATCCCGGGCCCCAGGGTCGCAAGGGGTCTACGAACCTGGGGGGGTTTTCCCCCTTTTGTCCCGTTTTGTGTCCGTTTTTGCTGTTTGTTTATTCTTTTTTCTTCTATATTTTTCCTCTGAAATTTTTGATCGTTTATTGGCCTGATTTCCCTGTAGAAAACCTGATGAGAATCCTTGCATTTTATTTTGCAAAGTTTCCAATTTTCTGAGAAAGCCGAAGACTTTGTTGCGCAGAGCTGCTGATTTTCCGTCAGAAGCTGAAACTGGGTCAAACGATGTTGGAATGACCTGAAATTTGGGGTGAAGCCTGCTGAGCAATAAATAAGACCAACCATAGGCTTTTGTTTGAGTTTTGAAGCTGTTTGGGGTCCTATCACTAGTAGACTTGCTTTTGTCGCGATGAAGATGTCGCGGTTTGATGTGCGGTCAACCGATGTCCGATTGACTTGAAACTTGATAAGGAACCTATTGGAGTCATTTTAAGATGATCTATAGGCTCTGTCTTGGAAACCATGGTCCTGGGGAGCTTCACCGCCGAGAGGCCTGATTTGGCTTCCGAGCGTTAAAGTATGGTCAAATGTTGTCAAAATGACCTGAAATTTGACGTGTAGCCCTTTGTAAGCATTTTGAAGCCGTCCATGTGCTCTATCTGTTGAGTGATGGCCTCGGTGGTTCTCGCCGCCGAGAGGCTTGATTTAGCTATTCGAGGGTTGATGTAGGGTCAAACGTTATCGGTTTGACTCGGAACTTGACGTGGAGCCTTTTAGATGTATTTTGAGACCATCCATCGGCTCTGATCGAAGATTTGGTGTCTCCGATGCTTTCACCACCGGGAGCTCTTTTTCAGCTGCCGGAGAAGCGAAGTTAGGCCAAATGATTTTGAAATGGCCCGAAACTTCTTGTGCACTCCTCTTTTGGCTGTCTTGAAGGATCTTGCAGTTTTTGTTTGATTCTGATAAGATTTGATTTTTTGGAAGTAGCATTGCCTATTTATGGCAGGTTGCGACTTCATGTAGCTCTTTGGATCTTGAAGAGGCAAAGTGACCTTTTTGGTGTCAACAGCGGGATTGATGCCGAACTTGGAGTGACGAATTCCACGATGAAATCCGCCAGAACTTGAGCTTTGACCACCGTTCTAGGTTGATATTTGATATCGTATTGACCCAGTTCGACGGCCCATTTCGAGATTCGGCTGGAGAAGTCGGCCTTCCTGAAGACCGCTCGGAGTGGGTGTTCTGTCACAACCACAATGGAGAAAGCTTGGAATAATGGGAGAGCTTGCGAGAAGCGCTGACGAGCGCCAATGCTAGCTTTTCCATTGGCAAGTATCTAGTCTCGGTGTCAAGCATGATCTTGCTCGTGTAGTAGATCAGCATTTGTTGCTTATCTTCCTCTCTGATGAGGACCGAGCTGACCGCATGATCCGAGACCGCGAGGTAGAGGTAGAGCACCTCTCCCTGTTTCGGAGACGATAGCAAGGGAGGTGAGGAGAGATAGGCTTTGAGCCTCTGCAGTGCTTCGTCGCACTCCGGGGTCCAATGGAACTTTAGATTTTTCTTGAGGAGTTGAAAGAACTGGCCTACATTTATCTGAGGATCTGCTGACGAATCGATTGAGTGCGGCAGCCATACCGGTGAGCTTCTGAACCAGCTTCGTCGTTGTCGGACTTTGTACTCTAAGGATTGCCGTGATCTAATCTGAATTGGCCTCAATCCCTTTTCTAGTGACCAGGCTTCCAAGGAATTTGCCGGAGCCAATGCTGAATGCACACTTGGAGGCGTTGAGCTTGAGCTTGAAACTCCTAAGGATGTCAATCACCTGACTCAGGTCAGCCAAGTGGTCTTGGGATTGCTTGGACTTAACGACCATGTCGTCAATGTAAACCTCCACCGTCTTACCGAGCTGGGCCTAGAACATCTTCGTGACTAACCTTTGGTAGGTGGCCCCTACGTTTTTTAGCCCAAAGGGCATGACCTTGTAACAGTAAATGCCTCTGGGCGTTATGAACGCAGTCTTCTCTTCGTCAAGCCCATACATTGGTATTTGGTGGTAACCTCGACAGGCATCGAGGAAGCTTATCCTGTGATGACCGGCAGTGGCGTCGATCAATTGATCGATTTTGGGGAGTGGGAAAGTATCTTTAGGATAGGCCTTGTTTAGGTCAGTGAAATCGACGCAGACTCTCCAGTTTCCCAGTTTTCTTTTTGATGACCACTGTGTTCGCCAGCCACCTCGGATACCTGACCTCTCTGATTGCCTCCACCTCTAGCAGTTTCCCGACCTCCTCGGCTAATGCTTCTAACTGTGGTACCCCCATCCTTCGTGCCTTCTGTATCACTGGTTTGTGATGGGGGTCCATGCTGAGCCCGTGGCAGATGACCTCGAGTTCAATGTCGGGCATCTCGTAGGGGGTCCAAGTGAAGACCTCCTTGTTCCTGAATAAGAAACTGATGAGTTCGGCGCGCTCTGTCTCGTCAAGCTGACTGCCAATTAAGAAGTGTCGCTCGGGATCGGTGGGATCGTGCCTGACCTCGGTCAAATCCTCGACGCTTTTCTTCTCGGGATTGCGGCCGACCTTATCAAGTTCGTCTTCCAGTTCGGCCATATTTACTTGTTGCGGCTCCTTTTCTCCGGGCATCAATAGCCATTAGACATTGCTTGGCCGCTTGCTAGTCGCCTCTGACTGTGACCACCTTTATTCCGTCGCTCTTGTCCTCTAAGGGGAATTTGAGTTTCTGGTGGTGGGTGGAAGATATTGCTTCCATGCTGTGCAGCCATGTTCTCCCCATTATAGCATTATAGGGAGACGGTGCGTCTACCATAAGAAAGTCGGCAGTTATGGAGGCGCCTTTGACTTGGACTGTGAGGGAGATCTTCCCCTTGGGATATACTGGTTTGGTGCTGAAGCCTATCAGGGGAGTCCTCGCTTCCTCCAGGTTCTCTTCTCTAAGGCCCATCCTCCTAAAGCAATCAAAATAAAGGATCTCGGAAGAGCTTCCGGGGTCGACGAGGATCCCTTGAGCTATGCAGTTCTTGAGTTTGAGGGTGACGATCAGCGGATCGTTATGGGGGAGCTGGACTCCTTCCAAGTCTTCCTTAGAGAAATAGATCGTGGGCTTCTCCTTTCGAGCTTTCTTGAACGTTGGTTCGAGTTCGGCAGTCATCATCTATTTGCCGTGTGCGGCCCTCCTGGCCTCGGCACGGCCTGGTTACTCCCCCTTGGGGCCGGAGCCAGGTGGATGATGCTGATAAGTTTTTCCGACTCATCGCTAGAGTGACCTCCGTCATCCTGGCGTTGAGCTCGGTTGGTGTTTACTCCTCCTCCCTTCACATACTCCTTTAAGTGCCCTTCCTTGACAAGCTTCTCAAGGTGTGATTTGAGGGAGAAATAGTCTTCGGTGTTGTGCCCATTCTGCTTGTGGTAGGCACAAAACTTATTTTGGTTTTGGCTGGTGGGGTTGCCTTGCATAGGCTGCGGCCAACTAAAGTAGGGGAGGTCTTTAATCTTGTTCAGTATTTTATGGATAGGCTCCACGAATACTGTGTGGACATTTGGCCTGGACTTCTTGCCATCATCCTCGTTGGGAAACGAGGCTACTGCCGAGCTGGTGGAAGCTCGGAACCGATTCCTCTCTTCCCTCTGAAACGTCCTATTTTCCTTTCTGGAGAAGGATTTCTTGGAAGGGGTGGCGGTCATGCTGGGTGGCTCGATCTTCAGGTTTGGCCTGGCCTTTGGAGACGATTTAGAGACACCGAAGCTCTCATTGGCCCTGACCTCATCTTGCTCTTAGGTGATGAACTTATTCACCCTGGCCATTAGTGCTTCCACCGAGGTCATGGGGCTCCCGACCAGTTCTTTGCCAAGGTCATTGCCCGGCAACAGGGCATGCTAAAAGGACATGATCGCCACTTCGTCGTTGGAGTTCTCTATCTGGCTATAGATAGTCTAGAATCTCTTAGCGAACTGGGTGATACTCTCGTTCCACCTCATCTTGAGGGCCATGATGTCGCCATCTGTCTTCGGGATGACTCTGTGGGCCTGGAACTTCCCCCGGAAGGAGTTCCGCAACTAGTACCAACTCAAGATCGATCCTTCTAGGAGACTGCAAAACCATTTGTGGGGGAGGTCTCCCAGACTCGATGAAAAACCTCTACAGTTCAGATGGCCAACATCGCCCCACACCGACATCTTCTGAGTGAAATGTCGGAGATGCGTTGCCAGATCCGAGGTACCATCATAGTGAACGAAGCTTGGGATGCTGAACCTCTTGGGCAGTAGGAAATCCTTGACTTCCCGAGAGAAAGGAGAAGAGCCGGCGTCGCCGGAGTCGTACGAATCCAGAGGATTGCGAGAGAGAACTTCCATATTGCACCGGATAGCCTGCCTGACGAGCTTGTTAAGCCGCGCTTCTTCGTCTTCTTTGTCCTCGAAGAAGGGCTTATGACGTTCTCTTTGAGTGACTGTTTCTAGAGCGCTCGTCCTGAGCTCGGGGTGTTGCCTAAGGTCGATCTCAGATCGATGCTTGGGGTCGATCTCGGATCGATGGGTCGGCCTACTTTTGGAAGGTTGGGGGCCAACCTTTGCCTCGTGCTCAGGTTGCTGCCGAAGCCGCTGTTGGAGCTGCCGAATCAACTTTTCTTGTTCTTGGATGAGGATGTTTTGGGCCGCGACATCCCCATCGCCAGCGAAGTGACTGGGAATGATGGGACTTACTGACTGCTACAGATTTGTCCCTTTGAGGACACTCCTGTTGCAGTTCATCTCGCCGGGGAGACATAACCTCCTCCTCCAGGGATGAATCCTCGATTCGCTCCGGGAACGAGACCTGAACGAAGAGGTCTGTGTCAGGGCGATCCTCGACTGCAACTACGCCAGACCCTACCTCGGATCGCCTCTGAGGAGGAGCGACCAGCGACAGGCCCGGGGGTGGCGGCAACTGGATTATCGCCCTCAAGGATTCTCCACCTTTCGCCTTTGAGGATTCTCCGCCTTTCTTAGCTTTGGGAGGCATGGTGTTTGGGAAGATCGGGTTGATGCTTTCCCACAGACGGCGCCAACTGTAAGTGCCTAAATATTACGGACTTTGTAATGGGGGTTATGGCGAGCTCAATGCTCCTTCAAAGATGGAGAATGGCCTAGAAACCTGAAAGGGGAGAAGATGAGAAAGTCAGAGGACCCTGGCTGTGGGCAGCACAAGGCTCTCTAATGCCTAAGTCAGTATGGGATCTGAGTAGTAGGGAGGAAAATGAGGGAGAAGAGAGACAGTGTAACAGCTCTCCGATTTTGATTGTGTGTACCTGGGATGGAGATCATTCCTCTATTTATAGAGGAGGAAGCCAACGTTGCATGGTGGGTCTCATGATGACGTCTTAACACTCCTAGGGGTACCGTCACGTCAGCCCGCTTTACATTAAATGGCAGTTCGATCAGCCCATAATACATTAAATGATGGTCTAATCAGGCCTTAATGTGTCTGACTTTTGGGTCTAGTCCCATCGGGCCTGGCCTGGAGCCATGCCCTGATGGGACATAGCCGCTAGACGCCACTCTGTCAGGGGTGAGGGGCGGCCAAGATGGCTTTGTCAGGCTCAGCTGGATATCCATGAAAGTACAGCCGTCAGCATTCATCTCGGCTAGCAGTCTGGCTCTGGTGCCGAGCTGAGTGATCGAGGTGAAGACTTTGTGTCGAGGTCGGGGGTGTCTGAGACCAGAAACGGTCTCGGTCTCGGATGGCGCATTGGTAGCGTTCACCGAGGTCAAGGCGTGATTAGCCGACACTAGCACCAAAGTTAATATAACCCCAGTACTTTGGGAGACATCCCCACACACTTTCCATTGCCATGTCTCCCATTGGTTATCATACATATTGGTGGGCTCACCTAACTTGAGTTGAGTAAGTGAGATTTGCCAAGTTTAAAAAAAAAGGTATTTTGTAATTTGTCTATCAAATAAATCATTATTTATTTCAATATTGAGTAAGGGGTTTTCATTAAAAGTCAAAATTCATCGATATTTTCTAAAAATAACTCCCATCTTAATGATTCTTATGTGTTTTTGTTGGAGATCTTTCAATAAATTTAGAAAATTTGTCTGAGGGATTCATCCATGGAAAATATATTTTTCAAACGAATCGTGTTTCCACGTACAAATTTGGAAAGGAAATGTAATCTAATTTTTTAATCCCCTAATTCCTACTTAAAATGTAATTCACCAATGCAGTTTTTTCATTGTCTTGTGAAAGTAGAACCTCAACCATCGCTCAGGCATTACAGTGAACCGCACCATACCAATGTGTGCACATATAAGGTGGCTTCCTTGGCATCATTGAGAGGAGCTTCAGAGAGTCTTAGACCGATTGGGTTGACTTAGTTCATGTGTTAGTGAATTTTGACTTGACTTACTGAGTTGCCTCATGGGTTCATGCCCATTCATGGGCAAGACATTTCTCCCATAGGGTGCCCCATCTAAGTGATCGTTGATTTTGAGGAAGGATTACAACCCAATTGATCAAGGTGAAGGGTCACTTAAGCCCCTATATAATAAGGTATTGGAGAGGAACTATACTCAGGCATTAAGTTGTTCATTCTATTATTCTTAGTTCATAAAACAATTATGAGATTGCTGTTTTGGCCCAATAATTTCAAAAGCCTTTTAGATTTTCTTTTTATATGGAGAACCAGTTCAAACCAAATAGGTCATGCATGCATTAACTCGCTCTCTGGTCCAGTTGAATCACATTGAATGGTGCAATATTCAAAAGTTCACACAAGCTGTACTATTTTCCCAACTTTTCTAAGCTCAACTATTTTCCACAATGCTTATAGACAATAATATGACCTTAAAAGAGTAAAACATCTTGTTAAAATCTAACACTTTTTCGTCCTTTGTGTAAGTGCAAAAATTATAACTCACAAGATTATGCGGTGCCTGGTAGGACTTATCCAAACGTATGATGAAGATCAGCTACCTCAAAGCCTGAAAGGGGAGGAACAAACGATCAGAGGACCCTGGCCTGAGTGGCGCAAGGCTCTCCGATGCCTAAGTTAGTGTATGAACTAAACAGAGGTAGAAGAAGAAGAAGAGGAGAGGCGGAGTAACGGCTCAAGAGGGAGTGTGTATGCGTCCCTTTGTTATGGATCATTATCCTATTTATAGAGGATTCTGCCTGAAATCTTGGAGTGGGCCCCTAGATTTGACGGGAACGATCTTGTTAGCCCACTAAGTAATAAATGAGGGTCCATCATAGCCCACAAAGCATTTATTGCCAGTCCGATCAGCCCACGTCACATTAAATGCATGTCATGTTGGGCCTGATCGTGTCTCAAGCCTTTGGCGGTTGAGGTCCCATCGGATCCATCCTCGGGCTCTACCTTGATTTGGCTACAGTTGCTGGATGCCGCCTTGTCAGCGATCTGGCGAAGATTGTGGACGGCTGGCATGGCCCATCTATTCCAATGGCACGTGCCCGTACTCTGCCACGTGTTCGATGATGTGGCGGACGTTGGGGCGAGACCATGGTATTTATCTTGACTGGCGATCCGACTCCCTCAGCCGGGGTCAGGCGCTCAGCCGAGGTAAGCCTATGTAGCCGAGGCTAGTCTGGACAGCCGAAGTCAGGCTGGTTTCGGCCAAGGCTCTGGCCCTATTGCCGAGGTGTGTTTGGACGACACGTGGGTGCGCTAATTGACGTCTTATCGCCGAAATCAGCATAATCTTGGCATCTTGAAATTCTCCCCACAATTGCCCCTAGCTTGTGACTTCTTAAGGGCCCTAGCCTATAGTGGTCGGAAGCTAGAGAGTTTGATTGGAGACGTTCGATCATTACCCGGCGCCGTTCCGACTCTTCGAGGTAATCAATGTCGCGTCCCGCTTACCACGGGAAATGAGCCGGGAGTTATACGTGTCGTTTCATTACTGACTGTGCCGTCGGTTTGATGAGACGGGCGCGAATCGCGATGCTGCCTTTTCGAATTCCTAAATGGCGCCCAAGGAAGGCTTCCTTCCCCTTATAAATAGGGGCATCTTCTTCTGCTCTTCCTTCTTTATTTTCTCTTCTGATTGTCATTGTGTCCATCTCTACTCTCAAGATCCTTCCAGAGGTTTTCAGGCGAGGACGACTGTGAAACGTTGAGGATATCGTGTGCCCATACTGATTCTCGTCCCTGACTAAGCCTTCTGCTCCTGTAAGTCATCTCGAGCTTCTGCCTTTTTAGGGTTTTTCCCTTCTAGGTTTTCTTCCTGCCTCTCCTCTCTCCTAGGTTGTAGAAATGGCCAGTCCTAGGTTCCAATTAAAGACATCTGAGGGTATAGCTAGGTTTAAGGGTATGTATGGTATCCCGGAGGGTGTCCACCTTAGGCCGACGACTCCTTCCGACCATGCCCTACGTTACTGGTCCGGCGGCTAGATGTCGTTTTCCCTGATTTCTGTGATCGAGGGTGGGGTTAGGTTTCCCTTACACCCCCTACTTAGGGCCTGCCTCAGTGCTTGGTCTCTTGCCCCCTGCCAGTTGATGCCTAATGGCTACAAGGTCATCATGGGCACGGCGAAATTAAATGATGTTTTAGGGATAAACTTTGGTGTCCATGACATCGAGGATGTATACGACATCTGTAAGGCCGGGGGAGGCAACTACTATCTCCGGGTGAAACAGCTCCGGAAGGGCTTCGTCTTTGCTTTGGAAGATTCAGGTAAGAACGTCGAAGATGACCATTTCTGCGTCTCGGGGGACTGGGAGTTCGGCGCCGGTGAAGACAGGACGCGCATGGTCCCGCGCCATCTCGGGGTCGTCCCAAGTAAACATCGTCCCTCCATTTTTCTTATTTCGTTCACCCTTTGAATTGCCGAACTGATATCCTTTTTTATTGTGCAGAACTGCGAGAGAGGCAGTGTCGAGCAGCGGACGATGGTTGGAAGAAGAACGTTGCCGACGATAAAAAGGTCGAAAAACACACCGAGTACGAGAACAGGGCGGCCTGGAAGCTGCTAGGCTATATGCAGAGGTACCGCGGTCACTACAAGAGGATCGAGGTAGCGCCTAGGGACGAGCTGCAGACTGATTTCCCTTCCGTTACTTTGGCCGTGCCCATGGGTATTCTGATGACTGATCCGGTTGCTAGCCGAGTTGCATCCGGTCCCGAGGCGTCCGCCTCCACCAGCTCGGGGTCATCAAGCTTAAGAGATGCTATAGAGGCTTATTCATCCAATCAAGGAGAGGGGATGGAAGGTGACTTGCTTTCCCAAAAACCAAGGATCTGGCGGCCAAATTCAGGCGCGGGTCTTCATCCTCCGCAGCGCCTTCTTCTGCCAGCGCCCGCGCGGCTTCGGGCTCGGGTGGTGTCGCCGTTACCTCCGCCCTTGTCATCACCCCGAACGAGGGAGAACGAAGACGCTCCCCTGAGCGTACGAGGCATGGATCTCCGCCCAGAAAGAAGTCCAAAGCGGGGGAAAAGGACTCAGGGGCTGAGCAGGCCCTAAAGGGCAAGACGCCTGCGCGTGTTCCTGGAGGTAAGGCTCCCCCTGAAAAGAGCGCGCCAGCAAACAAGGCTCCTGCCGAGACGGTCCGCGAAATTAGCGGACCTTTAGGGCAAGGATCCGGATCGGCCTCCGGGTCTCGTGCCGTCATGCCGGCAACGTGGAGGCCGAGGCTGGAGATTCAGCCCGGGAGGCCCCTGAATGTGTAGGACCGGGTATTGGGGAACCCTCTTGTCATCGGGGCTCTCGCCAAAGCCTGCGCCCTCCCGCGCGACATGGAGCAGCAAGCAAAATACGACAATGAGAAGCTGCTCGCCTCGGCAATTCAGGCGGCTCTCCTAGTAAGTATTCCTGGTGCGTCTCTGATGGATTCTGTTCAGGCTGCTCGTGTCTAATTCTTTCTCCTTTGCAGAATGTTCAGAGGCTCCAACTGGTGTTAGAAAAGAGCGACAAAAAGGTCTCCAGGGTTTCTCAACTGTAGTCCGAGAGGGAGAAGCTCAGGAAGGAGTTGGCGGACTCGATGAAGAGCAACGCCGAGCGGAATGCACAAATGGATGTGGCACTGGCCAGCATTACTGATCTTACGTCGAAAACCCAGCAGCTGAGGGGGGAGATTCGGGTGAAGATGAAAAGGTCGCTCGAACTGGAGACCGAGCTGGAAAAACAAAAGGCAGAGTCGGCGGCCGAATCGTCTAGGCAGCGTGCCGAACTGGCGGCTCAGCGTGCCGAACTGGAGCGGCTGCAGAAGGAGAGTGCCGAACTGGCAGCTCAGCGTGCCGAACTGGAGCGGCTACAGAAGGAGAGTGCCGATCTCAAGTCTTCGCTGTGGGCCGAAGTCCATGCCGCCTTCCAAAAGGGAGTGAACCGGGCCGCGGAGGACTATGAAAGACAGGTGGAGGAGATAAGCTCCATTCTATTCGAGGAGGGATGTCGGGCCGCATTGAAAGAGGCAGGGGTTCCTGAAGATCACCCGGTCTATCAGAACCTACCGAAGTATTCAGGCCCGGAACCTGAACCGAGACCTGCCCCACTGCCTGAGAGTCCCCGGGTCGAAGCGCCTTCTGCTGACCCCCTTTTGGACGATGCTCCATCTCTCCCTCCTGCGGGCGATGCTCCATCTATCCCTCTTGCAGACGATGCTCCAGAGATGGTTGCGGCTGCTGTTGAGACCGCTGGTCCTTCTGAGAAACAGTGAGGATACTGATCAAGTCGCCGAAGTCCCTGTAGTTTTTTGAATACTCTGTATTTCCTTCTTTCAAATTGTAACCTTTTTATCCTTTGAAATGTAAAGTGACTCACTTGTAATGCTTTTTCCATTTGAATGAATAGCCAAGTTATTTAATTGAGTTGTCTCCTTTCTTTTCCTTTTGAGTCCGGCCACTTTTCGTTTGAGTCCGGCTAAATGCTGTGGTATGAGAGTTGCCTGAGTTGGAAAGAGGATACCTAGCGGTCTTCATTGTTATCCGCCCTGGTATCCTGCATTCTGAGGCTCATAAATAGCAATAAGTACAGCAGTACGATCGATGCGGAAAACGAGCAGATGGCTCCACTTGTTACCATCGGATCTGCCAGTCAATTCATAGGAAACGTGTATTCCACGCGAGGCATGGGAGGCCACGTTTCATTAATGAGGTCTTGGAATCCGAACCTCCTCTCCTACTATAAATAGGACTTCCCCTCTTTTGTGTGTCCATTGTTATTTTGAGTGAGGAAGATGCGTCGGCGAAGAATGAGTGGTTCGCAGCAGTGGCCTCTCATGCCTCGTGAGGGCATGGAGATTTGCCCGTTTTCGTCGAACGCCTCGCCAGATGCTCCGGTGACTTCATTTCTTAGGAGTGCCTCAGAATTCGTCGCTCCATACGGATCCCTTGCTGCTGAGAACTTCCTCCGGGAGAGGCTGTACCCAGTGGTCGTGGTCCACGCGTTCTCTGAATCTGATCGCCATGGACCGTGCGTTCTCTGAACGCAGGTCCTCGATCAACTCCCGCCTATGCGGCTGCGTAGAGGTCAACTCCTGTCGATGCGGCTGGGAGTTGGTAGCAGACTTGGTTCTGTGGCGATCCAAGCATTTGCAGCGGACCAGGAGCTTGTTTGCAAATTTTGGTCTAACCAACCATAGGGTATTGTAGAGCTCCTGGTGCCGTGGTGGCGCTTCCGAAACCATTTTCTCTCCTTTTTTTGTTTTTAGAGGACAGTGAACCTCCTTATTGTATTTTTCTTTGCTTTTTTGAAACTCTTGTAATGAAGAGATTATAATTAATACAAATGAAGTTCAATCCAATTCAAATGGACTCTCTGTTTCTGCATCTCTTGTGCTGCGTTTCTCTGTATCTCTGTGCATCTATTGCTTTTTCTGCCTTTTATGCAATTCATGTAATGAAAACTTCCACTGTAACGAAATCATTTCAATCAATACAGAGCTTCTCATTTCGTTTTCTTTCCTTTCTGTTTAAGGCTGCCATTGGCCGAGGTGAGCACAGAATTTTGAGAAACTCCTGTGTGCGAGCCTGGGCCCGGGATCAACCTCGAGGGTATATGAACGCAAAGTTTTGTAAGCGACGAAATCGGTCCCGGGGTGATGAACCCAGATTTTTTAGGAGCGACTGGGTGTGTGAACCCGAAGTCAATCCCTGGGTGCGTGAACCCTAAATTTTGAGAAGCCTGGATGTATGAACCCGAGGTCAGACTTAGGGTGTATGAACCCAGAGTTTTAGGAGCGACTGGGTGCGTGAACCCGAAGTCAGTCCCTGGGTGCGTGAACCCAAAAATCTTAAGAAGCCTGGGTGTATGAACCCGAGGTCAGTCTCAGTGTGTATGAACCCAAAGTTTTAGGAGCGACTAGGTGTATGAACCCTAAGTCAGTCCGTGGGTGCGTAAACCCAAAGTTTTGAGAAGCCTGGGTGTATGAACCCGAGGTTAGTCTCAGGGTGTATGAACCCAGAGTTTTAGGAGCGACTGGGTGTATGAACCCTAAGTCAGTCCCTGGGTGCGTGAACCCAAAATTTTGAGAAGCTTGGGTGTATGAACCCGAGGTCAGTCTCAGGGTGTATTAACCCAGAGTTTTAGGAGCGACTGGGTGTAAGAACCCTAAGTCAGTCCCTGGTATCTGCTGCTTGCCGAACTCCAAAATTTGATGGCACAAACTGACGACAGGGCGACGGCTGCTGTTATTGACCATGAAATTTTTATTACATCTCTAGAAAAAGAACTTCTTGAGGTGGGTCGCATTCCACAGTCCCGGCAATCGCTGCCCTCCAAGTCCTCAAGCTTGTACGAAGATCGCCCTGCTGCCGAAACTACTCTGAACAGGCCATGCGAGTTTGGAGCTAGTTTGCCTTCGTTTGGATTTCTGTCAGACGGGAGCGTCTTCTTCAGGACCAATTCTCCTACCGAGAAACTCCTCTCTTTGACCCTTTCGTTGTATCCTTTGGCTAGCCGTTGCTGGTAGTCGGCCAGTCATATGGCCGCTGCTTCTCTGCGCTCATCGACCAGATCCAGTTCCATTGCTAGGTTCATCTCGTTTCGGCCTTGATCAACAAGTTCTGATCTCAGAGTGGGGAGACCAATTTCCAGGGAATGACTGCTTCCATCCCATAGGCCAAAGAAAAAGGTTTTGCCGAAGTGGAACACCTCAGGGTCATCCTGTATGCCCATAGAACGCTAGGGAGCTCCTCTACCCATCTTCCCTTTGCCCGGTCCAATCGCTTTTTCAGGCCATCAAGTAATACTTTGTTAGAAATCTCGGCTTGACCATTGCTTTACGGGTACGCCGGGGTTGAGTAGTGGTTTCTGATGCCATGCTTTTGAAAGAAGCTTCTGAAAAATTGGAGTCGAACTGGGTCCCGTTGTCCGAGATCAAAGTTCTAGGGATGCCAAACCTTGTAATGATATTCTTCCACACAAAATTGTTGGAATCCCTCTCGGTCATGGAGGACAGCGGTTCAGCTTCTACCCACTTTGTGAAATAATCCATGGCAACTATCGGCCACCTTTTGTTCCCTGGAGCCTGGTGGAGAGGTCCCACAATGTCCAGCCCCCACTGGGCGAAGGGCGAAGGGCTAGAGAGGGGGCTCAAATCCTGCGCTGGCTGATGAAGGGAATGGGAGAACTTCTGACACTTCTCACACTTCCTGGCGTATATCTGCGCGTCCTTCTGCATGTACGGCCACCAGTACCCTTGGCTAATAGCTCGGTATGCCAGGGACAGTCCTCCGATGTGGCTTCCACAAATTCCTTCGTGAATCTCGTACAAAAAGTCGTCAACTTTGCTTGGATGAACGTATTGGAGGTAGGGACCTATGAATGATTTTCTATAGAGCTTGCCTTCGGGAGACAGCCAGAATCGAGCTGCCTTGAGTCTAATCCAGTGAGCTTCATTTTTATCTTCGGGGAGCTGATCATCTTTGAGGTAGGAAGTGATCGGGTCCATCCAACTTGGGCCAAGATAAAGGCATAGAACCTGCCGAGATGGATGGAGCTCTAAGCTTGATCTCGGTATCGACCCAACCTTAACAGTTCTTTTCTTTCCTGCTTCAACAAAGGAGGCCAGAATTGTGAGTGCATCAGCATGCGTGTTAGTATCCCTGGAGATCTGCCTGACTTCGGCTGTCTGGAAATGAGTGAGAAGTTTCTTTACGAGGGCTAGATAGGCCGCCATCCTGTCGTCCCGGGCTTGGTAGTCCCCAGTTAGCTGGCTTGTCACTAATTGTGAATCACTGAAGACCACCAATTACCGGGCTCCGAGGATTTGGGCGCTATTTAGTCCCGTAATCAGAGCCTCGTACTCAGCTTCGTTGTTTGTTGCTTTGAAGTCCAGGGTTAGAGCTTATTCTATGACCAATCCTTCTGGTGATTGGAGGACTACGCCCGCGCTAGCTCTCTTGGAAGTAGATGAGCCGTCAACGAAAACTTTCCATGCCGAGTTAAGAGCTTGGCTCCGAGATAGTTCATCCTCGGTGGCTCCGCTCTCATTCCCTATGCCCCCCAGTTTGGTGCCGGGCTGGGTTGAAGCCGAGCTCGGAGAAACGAACTCAACAATGAAGTCTGCCAAAATCTGGGCTTTAACCGTAGTCCTGGGTTGATATTGGATATCATACTGCCCCAGTTCGACCGCCCACTTGGAGATCCTACCTGAAAAGTCAGCTTTTCTGAAGATAGACCGGAGTGGGTGTTCCGTAACAACCACAATGGTATGGGACTGGAAGTAATGAGAGAGCTCACGAGAGGCACTGACGAGTGCCAACACGAGTTTCTCGAGTAAGAGGTATCTGGTCTTGGCGTCAATAAGGATCTTGCTCGTGTAATAGATCGATTTTTGTAATTTATCTTCCTCTTTAACGAGGATAGAGCTCACCGCATGATCCGAGACTGCCAGATATAAATACAACGTCTCCCCCCGAGTTGGGGTGGAGAGTAATGAATGGTGGTGAAAAAAGATAGGTTTTGAGTGCTTGCAGTGCTTGGTCGCACTTAGGGGTCCATTGAAATTTTAAGTTTTTCCTTAAAAGCTGAAAGAAAGGCCTGCACTTATCTGACGATCTGCTGATGAATCGGTTGAGTGCAGCGGCCGTTCCAGTTAGCTTTTGGACCTCCTTTGTAGTCGTCGGACTCTGGACTCCCAAGATCACCGTGATCTGGTCTGGATTGGCTTGTATCCCTCTCCAAGTCACCAAACTTCTGAGGAATTTCCCGGAAGAGACGCCGAAGGCGCATTTGGAGGCGTTCAACTTGAGCTTGAACTCCCTGAGTATGCTGAAGACTTGAGCCAAATCTGCCAGGTGGTCATGAGACTGCTTGGATTTGACGACCATGTCATCAATATATACTTCGACGGTCGGGCCGAGCTGAGCCTGAAACATCTTCGTGACGAGTCGCTGGTAGGTTGCCCCTGCGTTTTTCAATCCAAAAGGCATCACCTTATAACAATATGTGCCGCGGGGGGTGATGAATGCAGTCTTCTCGTCTGGCCCAAACATTGGGATCTGGTGGTAACCTTGATAAGCGTCGAGGAAGCTCATCCTATCGTGGCCAGCAGTGGCGTCGATCATTTGATCAATTTTAGGAAGCGGGAAGCTGTCCTTCGGGCAAGCTTTGTTGAGGTCGGTGAAATCGACGCACACCCTCCACTAGCCGATTTTCTTCTTGACGACCACCGTGTTAGCTAACCAGACCGGGTACTGGACTTCTCTGATTGCTTCGGCCTCTAGCAACCTGTCGACCTCTTCGACCACGGCTTCTGTCTGCAGCAAACCTGTCCTGCGGGCCTTTTGCATCACGGGCTTGTGGTTGGGATCTACGTTCAGCTTGTGACACATAACTTCAGGGTTGATCCCAAGCATTTCGCTCGGAATCTAGGCGAAGACATCTCTGTTCTGCATCAAGAATTTCGAGAGCTCGGTCCTCTCGGGGTCGACAAGCTGGCTACCGAGCAGGAAGAACCTATCCGGATCGAGTGGATCGATCCTGATTTCGGCTAGATCCTCGATGCTCTTCTTCTCAGGGTCTCGGCTGATTTTGTCTAGCTCCCTTTCGAGCTCTGCCATATGCACTTGCCCCGACTCTTTTTCTACAGGAACTATGGCCATCATGCACTGCTTGGCCAGTTGCTGATCTCTGTCCATAGTGATCATTTCCATCTTGCCTCCTTGTTCTCAAGCAAGAACTTAAGCTTCTGGTGGAAAGTGGAGGGAATTGTTTCCATATTCTGGAGCCAAGTCCTACCCATAATAGCATTGTAGGGGGAGGGGGCGTCTACTACTAGGAAGTCGGTCATCACAGAGGCTCCACCCACTCAGGTCTCCAAAGTGATCCTTCCTTTGGGGTAGACCGGTTTAGCGCTGAATCCTATTAGAGGCGTACGAGCCTATTTTAAATCAGCCTTCGAGAGCCCCATCTTTTTGAAACATCCGAAGTAGAGGATTTCGGATGAGCTGCCGGAGTCAATGAGGATTCTATTCACTGTGAAGTCCCGCAGCTTCAGTGATAGGAGCAGAGGATCGTTATGGGGGAGATAAACTCCTTCAAGGTCCTTTTCCCAAAAATAGATAGCTGGGCGCTCACGCCGTGCTCTCTTTGACACTGGTCCATGCTCAGTCCTCACTACTTCGTTCCCATGAGAGGCCTGCCTGGCCTCGGTACGACCCTGAGCGCTGCCCCTAGGGGAGGTGGAAGGCACTGAGTGTGCCAGGTGGATGACGTTGATGATCTTCTCTGATCCGTCACTGTCCGGGTCCTTGTCACCGCTTTGATGAATCTGGCCACTGCCAGCATCTCCTGTTTTGATGTAATCCTTCAGTGGCCTTCCTTGGCGGGCTTCTCTAGGTGTGACTTCAAGATCCTGCACTCCTCGGTTTTCTGCCCATTTTGCTTGTGGTAGGCGAAAACATGCTCTGGTCACGGGAGGAGGGATCACCCTGCATAGGTTGAGGCCAACTGAAGTACTGTCGCTATTTGATCTTATTCAAGGTCTGATGGATCGGTTCCTTGAACATGGTATTCACAGCGTGGTAGGAATTGGAGGGAGGCCTGGGCTTCCTGCTCCCCCTAGATTTGGACGCTGGGGCCTTTGCCGAGGTCGAGACCCAAGCTTGGTTTGGCTCTTATCTTCGGAAGGGCTTTTTATCCTTCTTATGAGGCTGGTCGCCCTTGTCCTTGTGTCCTGAGCCGTGGCTTTCCCGGGCCCGAATATCATCTTCTTCCCGAGAAATATAGCTCTTCACCCTGGACATCAACGCCGGCACGGAGGTTACAGGGGCTCCGGCCAGGTCTTTCCTAAGCTCGTTTCCTGGTAACAGAGCTTTCTGGAAAGCGAAAACTGCCACTTCGTCTTTGGAGACTTTGATTTGGCTATAGGTCGCCCAGAATTGCTTGGCAAACTGGGTAATGTTCTCACCCTGCTTCATCTTCAGGGCCAGTATATCAGCATCGGTCTTGGGAACGACACTGTAGGCCTGAGATTTCTTCAGGAAGGAGAGCTGGAGCTGCATCCAACTCGAGATAGATCTCTCTGGGATGGCGCAGAACCATTTCAGGGGGAGGTCACCCAGACTGGAAGAGAAGATTTTACAGTTAAGGTGGCCTTCGTCCCCCCAAATAGACATCCTCTGGGAGAAGTGTCGGACGTGAGCGGCAGGATCTGAGACTCCGTCGTAGAGGACAAATCACGGGACGGAGAACTTCTTGGGCAGGGGAGTCTCTTTGATCTCCCGAGTAAAGGGGGAGGACCCCCAGATCGGTGGGGCCACAAATATCCTGCTGGTCTCGGGCGAGTCCGGCCATCTCTAAGTTGAGCTGAACCGCCAGCTTGATGCGCCTGTCGAGCCATTCTTGCTTGTCATCCTTCTCTGGTGATAATGTCTCTGACTTCCTCTTCGAGTGGCCTCGACTGTGATGGTTGCGGGCTCGGCTGTCTCGGCCGTGATGGCTTCGACTATTACTCGAGCCTTCATCGTGGGCCAGACCGTGCTTTTCATCCAGATAAGTTCTCAAATCCTCATGGGAGGAAGGGATCGCCCTGCTCTAGGTGGCCCTCCTCTCGCCTTAGCGCCTGGAGGGTTGCCTTAAGGTGGTCTCTCCTCCGGCTCTTAGTTACTGCTGGAGCTGGCGGATTAACTTCTCTTGCTCCTGGATGAGGATGTTTTGAGCCGCGACATCCCCACTGCCAGTAAAGTGGCGCGAATGGTGGGACTTGCTGACTGCTATGGATTTGTCCCTCTGGGGACGCTCCTGTCACCGTTCATCCCGCTGGGGAGGCATAACTTCCTCGCCCGGGGACGAATCCTCAACTCGTTCTAGGAATGGAATTTGGACGAAGAGGTGTGTGTCCGGATGCTCTTCGCTGGCAGCTGCGCCAGGTCCTGCCCCGGACCGCCTATGAGGAGGGGTGTCCGGCGACGGGCCCGAAGGGGACGGCAGCTGGACCACTGCTCTCGAAGATTCTCTGCCTTTCTTAGTTTTTGGAGGCATGGTACTTGGGAAGATCGGGCTAATACTTTCCCACAGACGGCGCCAATTGTAAGTGCAAAAATTATAACTCACAAGATTATGCGGTGCCTGGTAGGACTTATCCAAACGTATGATGTAGGTTAGCTGCCTCAAAGCCTGAAAGGGGAGGAACAAACGATCAGAGGACCCTAGCCTGAGTGGCGCAAGGCTCTCCGATGCCTAAGTTAGTGTATGAACTAAACAGAGGTAGAAGAAGAAGAAGAGGAGAGGCAGAGTAACGGCTCAAGAGGGAGTGTGTATGCGTCCCTTTGTTATGGATCATTATCCTATTTATAGAGGATTCTATCTGAAATCTTTGAGTGGGCCCCTAGATTTGACGGGAACGATCTTGTTAGCCCACTAAGTAATAAATGAGGGTCCATCATAGCCCACAAAGCATTTATTACCAGTCCGATCAGCCCACGTCACATTAAATGCATGTCATGTTGGGCCTGATCGTGTCTCAAGCCTTTGGCGGTTGAGGTCCCATCGGATCCATCCTCGGGCTCTGCCCTGATTTGGCTACAGCTGCTGGATGCCGCCTTGTCAGCGATCTGGCGAAGATTGTGGACGGCTGGGATGGCCCATCTGTTCCAATGGCACGTGCCCGTACTCTGCCACGTGTCCGATGACGTGGCGGACGTTGGGGCGAGACCATGGTATTTATCTTGACTGGCGCCCGACTCCCTCAGCCGGGGTCAGGTGCTCAGCCGAGGTCAGCCTACGTAGCCGAGGCCAGTCTGGACAACCGATGTTAGGCTAGTTTCGGCCAAGGCTCTGACCCTGTTGCCGAGGTGTGTTTGGACGGCACGTGGGTGCGCTAATTGACGTCTTATCGCCTAAATCAGCATAATCTTAGCGTCTTGAAAATCTCCCCACACACTTTGAAATAAGAACATCACTCACAATTCTTTAATCAATGCTATGATAGAAAGAGAAAAAATTTAGACCAAGCCACTCCTGCAATTTTTTGGTTGCCAATAAACTGAGTGACAGAGGACTAAAAAGTTAAAAATTCTCTTCCTTCTATTAGTTGGAAGAGCTCATATCAAGTGAGGCAAGAGATGCATATAATCGATCAGTCATCTTCATCAACATTTCATTTGTCCCTTTCTCAGCAATCATCCCATTCTTCACCACTGCAATTAAATCAGCTCCTTTGATTGTAGAGAGGCAATGGGCGACAACAATCGTCGAGCGGTTGACCATCATTCTATCTAGTGCTTCTTGAACCACGTATTCCGATTCTGCATCTAATGCACTTGTAGCTTCATCAAGCAGAATGATTTTCGGTTGTTTGACGATTGCTCTTGCAATGGCTATCCGCTGTTTCTACCCACCTGACAGTTGCACCCCTCTCTCGCCCACACTTGTATCATATCCATGTGGAAGTGAGGATATAAAGCAATGTGCATCGGCAGTTTCAGAAGCTGTAATTATCTTTTCTTCAGGCACCTCCTCATGCTTCCCATAAGCTATGTTGGCGCGGATGGTGTCATTGAACAATATTGGTTCTTGGCTGACTAGCCCCATTTGTTGCCTAAGCCATTGTAGCTTAAACTTTTGAATTTCTATCCCATCCAAAAATATCTGACGAGAGTCAAGATTATAGAACCTCTCTAGCAACGCAACCACTGTCGATTTCCCGCTGCTACTCTCTCCAATAAGAGCAACTGTCTGCAGACAAATTCATATTAGCTCCATACTAGAAACAACAAGCTAATTCATATCAAATAGAATAGTTGGAAAACATGAGAAACTGGCTCAAGTACTCCACTTGTATCAATTTGATCCAATGAGTTTAAGAATTCAAAAAGTCTACACAGCCCGAGGCTGTGCCCGGGCTGTGGCACGAGATCCCACCATGGACGGTGGGATCTCACTTTGAAATGAGATCCCACCATCCATGGTGGGATCTCATGCCACAGCCCGGGCACAGCATCCGGCTGTGTAGCACGGTTCTTAAGAATTATGGTTTATAGTGACAAACAACTGATGTAGATTAATGACTGGGACTAATAGTTTCAGATATCCAATAGTTTTGTCGATTATAACAATCTACTCTAGGACTGCTAAAAAGAGGAGAGAGCATTAGTACCATTCCAGACTGGATGTGCAAACACAAATCTGTAGAGATTTGTATGTCGGGACGAGTTGGGTACTTGAAACCTGACATGATGGAATTCAATTTCACCCTTTACACTTGGTAAAGTTATACCCCCATCGATACTAGCATCAATCTTCGATTTCCTATCAAGAATGGAAAAAATAGAAGCAACCAAAACCTTCCCATTGGTTGCATCTGGAGCCCTTGCACTGGTTTGAGCAACTCCCAAGGCTGCCATGGCTAATGAGAAGAAAACATGAAATTTTGAAAGACACAAAGCCACAACAAGAATTAGGAAAAAAAAAAGGAGAAAAAACCAAGACAGATACAACAAATAAAAAACAAGGAAAATGAATTCCTACTTGAAAGACTTGATAAAATGTCGCCTTCTCCTCTTCCACAAAATGAGCTCCCACATAAAAAATAAGCGTGTAGGTGCAGTATAGTACAAAGTTTGAGATTCCAAAACCCACACCGCTTATGATTCCTTGCCAAACTCCATTTTTTGCTGCAGCCTCACATATTTTCTTATAAAGGTTCACCACCTTCTGTTCAGAACAGACAGATACAACTGTTCGAATACTACTAACTGCATCATTCACTACTTGACTAGCTTCTTCATACATTACCTACAACAACCCCTTCCTTTGTCAAATCAGAATGTTAAAAGTCCAGAGGAATTTCATTAAACACAATACGTATTAAGTTGATACTAACTGATTATTTACAGAACACTAAAGAAGTAAAGAAAAAAACTAATCACATCATGGTAATAACTAATCCAGTCACATTCTTGAGAGATGATTCATTATCCTTATTTAAAAAAAGACATGAAAGCACACCTTTGCATCAGAACTGAACCCTTGTAGAAACTTAGTCTGAGCATATCCCTGCATACCTACCAAAGGTAGCATAGCCAGAATTATAAAGGCCAACCGCCGGTTCACTACCATGGCTATCACCAACCCTGTTGTGGCTATAGAAAAGTTTTGAACCACTAAGGGCCAAGGCATCTCCTACAAGAATTCGCACAGTAGAAGCATCCGCTGACAATCTTGCAAGTATTGCCCCACTGAAAATATACCAGAACTTCGCATTTAGGAATGTTAAAAGATTGATAAATATGTGTCATGTAATAGAGAATATTATAAATCGGATTTATTAATATTAGAACTAGTTCTCACATATTATATGGGAACTTTCAGTGGGGCCCAACTATGGATCCCATTTGGGGATGGGACCAGGGGGGATGGAAAGATCTATGTGAGACCACCCCAACCCCTTCATCTGTGGCCCACAAGTTTAATGGCTTCATATTAAAAAAAAAAGATTCAACCCTCAATCCAACAGTTCAGTCCATTCGGATGTGTGTCAATCCTTGGGAATAGTAACTATCAGGAGGTCCCTATTTGTGCATGGTTTGGATGGGTTACTAGGTGGGCCCCACCAATAGTTCTCATGGAAGCATGGTGAGAACTAGTTCTCACCTGAATATTCCGAATTATAAAATAAGAACGTTAGATATGTTAGATTAGATGATGAGTTGGTATTATGTTAAGGAGGTGGGATTAGGTTAGATTGATGTGTTATTATTATGATGTAATAGGATTAGATTAGATTAAAATTATAAAGTGAATAGGTTATCTTAAGATTTAATTTCCTAGTTCAAGTTAATGATCTTCATTGTACTCTGGAAGTAGCCAACAATTCTCAAAGAAAAATAAAAGTTAAGACCTTGAATTCTTAGGCTCATCAAAATAACTGATCTCTTGGTGCATTACCCTCTCAATTGATAATGAGCAGATAATGTTGAATAAGCTTCGCACCGACAACTCCAAATAGATACTGCTGCAAGTGCAAAGGTATTGCAATTAGAGCGGAGATGCCTACAATAATGAACATCATGGCCCAAAACCTAGCATCTTTTTGAAGCTCGTGTGGGGGCTCAAAAAAGACTTTTATGGCACTAGACATCAATATTCCAAAACCAGGAAAGATCACTCCATGTACGACAGCAGCGATGGTTCCTAGTAGAATCACTGGAAGCTCTGGCTTGTTTAGGTAAGCTAACCGTCGCATGGAGACTTTCTGTTGAGTTTTCTCTGGCCCATTGTCATCACTTTCTTTACCTTGATCATCTGCTTGGACACTGATGATCATGGGATCAATCAAACCAAAGGGGCCTGCAAAAGAGTGCCTACTGCTTCCCCCGATTGAAGAATTTCCACCTCTGGCTTCTAGATAGGATCACTTCCTTGCAGTTATCAAAGCTTGAATCAACAGTAGGTGGATCCATAGTAGAGAATTCTTTTTCATGCTTATTAGCCTCCTGGAAATGGATGAGTTTTGAGTAAGGCCCATGAAGATCCTTTATCAACTCTGAATGAGAACCTGTTGAAGCAACCAAAGGAGTAATCATTACTACATTTTGATCTAACATTTGTTGTTGCATTACTACTAACTAGATTTCAAATGCTGAACATCGGATATCTTATTCCTACCACAAACTCTGAAAATCAAGAAGACTGATGATTTCTCTAAGAAAAGTGGCTCAAAATAGTTTTTCTTTCTAAGGAATTTATTGAGGAAACAAATCCAAGAATTTAGTGCTTGGGATTTTAGAAGGTATCAAGTCCTAGCTATGGTTGAAATGCGAAAGTTGAGTAGTTGCAATGATACTTAATTTGTTTCTCATTTTGAACTTTGTATGTTTGAGGAACTTTGTCAAGGAGTGAACATAGTGAAAATTACCTTGCTCAACGACTTTTCCACTATGCAACACTACTATTGTGTCAGCATTCCTCACCGTGCTCAAATGATGAGCAACTACTACAGTCGTTTGATTCAACATGATCCTTACTAGCGCTTCTTGAACTATGTGCTCGGACTCAACATCCAATGCACCTGTAGCTTCATCAAGAAGCAAAATCTTAGGGTTTTTCAAAATAGCTCTGGCAATTGTAATCCTCTGTTTCTGTCCCCCAGACAAATGGGTTCCGTGTTCACCAACCATTGTCTCAAGCCCCTGCAATATACAATCCACCGCATTTAGCTAGCTAATGAAAACCATTGCACCCTCTATGCAATAGAAACAAAAATGTTTGCACCTGTGGCATCCTCTCAATGAACTTTGAAGCATGGGCAAGCTCAATTGCTACCTTGATTTCTTCAAGAGTCGTACCTGCCTTTCCATATGCAATGTTGTCTTTTATGGTGGCATTAAATAACACAGGCTCTTGACCTACCATTCCATTTCTCTCCCTAATCCGCTCAAGCCGCAATTTCTCCAAGTTGATACCATCAATGAGCACTTCACCAGCTTCAGGATCGTAGAATCTCTCAATCAAACTAATTACCATCGACTTCCCACTACCACTCCCTCCGACAATGGCAGCAGTCATGCCACTTGGAACATGTAATGAGAACCCAGAAAATATTTGAACGTCAGGCCTTGCAGGGTAGCTGAAATACACATTTCTTAGTTCAATGTCGCCCTTCATGTTTTCCAATTCAATCCCACTGTTGTCAGAAGCATCAATCTCTGGTTTTCGGTTGGTAATCTTAAACATCTTATATGCTGTAGCCTTGCCTGCTGCAAATGCATTCACACAAGGGGAAGCTTGGCCTAAAGTCCTGCTCAGTGCAAGATTACAGGCCAGAAAGCAAAGGTGAGGGACAAAGTGCCTCCAGTGGAAAAATGTATCAATGCTAGTACACTTTAACTGATTAGAGCTTACGTTCCACCCTCCATGATTGCAAACATTACATTGGTCACATCTCCTGCACTGTACCCTTTTTTAATTATCAACTGGGATGCATACTACATGGCTAATGTTGGACAACAATTAACATATAGAACCCAACTCCTGAGCCAATAGCAAGCCCTTGTTGGACAGTAGGTGCGTAACCCGTTTTTAGGGACTTATCATATTTTGTAATAGCTTGCTTCTCTCCAGTGAAAGAAACCAATTATATACATGCAAAGAATTGAATCTGAGTCATATGAACTATGAACAAGAAATAAATATTTTATCGTGTTCATGAGGCATGTGATTACTGTTCTAATCGATCCAATCACTTGTTCTGCAATGGTTGCTGCTTCAGTATATGCTCTTTGTCCGCGGCTTGACATTTTTGATAAGATTTTTGACACGGATGCACCAACTACAATCATAGGAGGAAGGCATGATGCCATTACAAGTGTGAGCTGCCATCCTTCGGCAAATGCTACCACAAAGCCACTAAAGAAAAGCGAAACAAGTTGAATGAACTTCCCTACCTGAACAGAGTGAAAAAAATTTATAAGCCTTCTGCTGAACAAGAAATTCTAAGTTTCATAGCCTGAGATGCCACAAGACGGTTTAGAAGATCGTTGATAATATAGTTGAGGTACATTTCATTGAAACTACAGCATATCATAAGAAAGAGAACGAGAGCACAATTAATTCGTCCTGCTTCGAAATGATGTCCTAGGCAGGCATATCTAGTAAAGGTGGTTTTTAGCAACGTACAGTTAAAGAGAGGAGCAATCATCGGTCTAAGGTTTAGATATGACTGTAATATCATTTTGCTCATATTTCGAACAACCTGGACTCCATAAATGGAAACCTATTCTCTTATTGGAATCCTAATTCAACTAAATAAGGGAAGTACCATTTTCTAATTTCTTAAGTAACAATTTCAAATTTTTTTTCTTTGATACAAATTATATCTCCAAACCAAACCCTGCGTAAGGATTAAAGGTGGAGATATACAAGAGGCAATGAGAGCAAACCACATTCATAGGAAATGGTTGCTCATGCTTCACCAGAGTAAATTAATTAAATCCTAGGAATATAAAAAAAATTAGACAATTGGGTCAAAAGGGATCATTTATTTGTGGGTGTAATGAATTTCGATGATTTCTAAGCAATGCCTTCCTGATAAAGGGGCTAAAATGAAGGTGAAGATCCACAAGGGAACATCAAACAATATCCCCTTTGGTAGGAAATCATCACTTACCTGTCATCTACATCTTCACCTTATACCCTTTACTCCTCACCACTTTAACACTCCTTTAATAGGATCCTCCTTATTGTAAATCCTAGGAATTCAATTCCAAGTAGGCGAACGAGACCTTGTGAAAAGTGACAGGGCCTATCAAATGAATAGAAAAATCAAAGAACAAAGCAATAAACAAAGTCTTGTCTAGATGTACCTTTCCATTATAGAGATCGAGCCAGATCTCACAACTTCCTTGGCCTCTTTTAGTTGTAAGTGAAAGAGTGACAAAATAGAGACCATTTCTGAACATACTCTATAAATCAACTCATGATAAATTTCAAATATACAATTATAACCATTAGATTTGTATACAACAAATGCAGATTTTGTGAAGGATTAAGAATAATATTGATAATTTTGGGGTAAGCATAAATTGTAGGTGCATTTATATGATGACCTCGAAACAGGTATTCTCACCTTCTCCCCCATGGCAACTTGAATGAGTACTGTGTCCCCTGACATCCTTGGTATGACCTCTCCGGCGGCAGGGGCGGATGAAGGGAGGGCCGGGGGTGGCTGAAGCCCACCCAAGCTTTCAGCCCAAAAACAAAATACTAGTCTTACAATAACCTAAAGCCCAAGTGCCCAGCCAAGGAAGAAAAAGAAAAAGAAAAAAGCTAAAGCTAAAGCTAAACCTAAAGCTGGTTATTTACATCAAAAGAGAGTTTGCTAATGAAGTCGACATAGAGTTGGTAATAGATGAATTTGATAAGAAGCCACACAAGTCAAGATTTCACTATTGTCATGTTTTAACTTTTGTTTGTCTTTTGTCATACTTGTCAGGATCTATTGTGAAGACATTTTTTTGTTGATTTTGAGTAGTATAATAAAAATGATCACTATTTTGGTATGATGCTTGTCGAAAATGAATCATGAAGATAGTACATAGATAGTTTTTGGTGGGACATTGTTGCTATTTTTTACAGCTTTTGGTGAGACATTGTTGCTATTTTTTTTTAGTGTAACTTAAGTGCAGCCCCCCCCCCCCAGATTAGAAGTCCTGGATCCGCCCCTGTCCGGCGGTTGTTTCCTTGTCGAAGAATGAAATCTCTTGCCTCAGTATTGATTTTAGGTACAGACCACGAATCCGCGATGCCTGCCTTTCGCCCATCACCATCGAGCATGACACCTCTGAAGTGGACAACAATCACTATTACATGCGCCGATGGTTATATTTTTCAGTGCAAATATATCACCATCCACCTTCATCATGGATTAGACCATACATGATCTTTTTCTTTAATATTTCCCTTGTTTTTTCGCGTTCTCTGTAAAATGATCCCAACTTGCAAACAGTGAACCTCAAAGAAGATCATTGCTCATTTCTTGCTTACAACTTTCCATAGGATTTGGTTTTTAGATTTGCTTGCAGAAAGAGGTAAATACATAGCTTGCTCTAGCTTATGGGTAAATATGCTTCTTGAATAACTTTGTTAAACTCATACGCTACTGCAATGGTGTCACTGTTTATGTTATTGCGACTTATTAAGGAAAAAACAACAATGTAGCTGACCCCAGATAGATGGAAAAGGCTTACTACATTTATGGAATTATTAATATGAGCATTAACTAAAACTCCAAACTTGATCAGTGTCCATGCGTACATGTGTGTGTGTCAGAGAGAGACATCCGTTGTTGCTGTTGAATCTTTAAGTTAATCACCACTTCCACAACCATCAATCTTAGCTCCAACGTTCAATCTTCTTCTTCTTCTTCTGTTAAGCTGGTTATTCGGATCGGGTTAGGTCAGGTACTCAGGTTATGGTTCTCTGGCCATTTTTAAAACAGGTTTAAGACGGGTTAGGCTTCAACACGTAGACACCCCTGATCATGACTTGACCTGTTTTTATTCGACCCGATCCATTTGCCAACTTACCATTATTGTTGTGCATGAGCGAGTCCAGACAGTTTTACTAGAGGCCCATCCACACTAGAGTTCCCAATGAGCAGTCTGGATAAACATGAGTAAAAATTTGTTGACACAAACAGCTAACCCAAGGTGAAGATTATTGGATTAATGTCTTGTATTTCGGGTTGATCAAACCTTGTGTTTGTAAGGTTCTAGGTTTACGGTTCAAGGGTATTTTGGTCATTTGCATCAAATTTTATTTGTACTTTCAAAAGGATAAGTCCTAAATTTGATGTAATTTGAAAATCCTACCCTAAAAAGGGGAAAGAGGAACATAAAAAAAAAAGAGGAATAAAGGGGAGAGGTTTCCTCTTGTCCGTGGATGTAGGTAATAAATCACAACACGAACCCTTGGATGAGAAATATGTGAAATATGCGAGTCGAATAAGTACTTATGCAGGAATGATGAAATACCCGAAGCCATGGCCAAGTACACAAATTTAAGAGCAACCTGCAGGATGATGACCCACCAACTCGTCATAATTCCTAACAAGAACTTTTAAAGTTTATAGATAAAAGGGTTGTTAATGGGCAATATTTAGGAAATTAGGATGGACTTATATGGGCCTGGCTCACGCCCGATAAGATTCACACGCGAATTCAAGTTTTGAGTCCAAAACAGACACTGGAACCTAGATCTGAGTCTGGCCATGACAAATACTCGAGCCCTTCACTGCCATGGTCCAATAAAGGCTCGAGATTGACGGAGGTTGGATCCTCAGATATGGTTTCAATCTGATAAGATTTAAGGCCCAAATGACTCAATCAAGCCCACATTAGGTAGAATTTGGACTACAACTTAAAAGGCCATTGTTTGGGCTCAGACCTCATATCTATTGTTTGGTATTAAAGGCTATGCTTGTGGCAACCAACATTTAGCAAAAAGGGTCATTTATATATATATATATATTTTTTTTCAAATGGGCTCAACCTAGGATGCTTTTCTGATCAGATAATTATATGGGCCTGGACAGGGCAAAATATCTAGTCTAGTATGAAAGGTCATATACAATTTCTAAATGTTCTGGTCAGGGCCTAACTTTAGGCGGATAGGCTGGATCCAGGTGAATACTAAGCCTAATAACTAATACGCTGGGCTAGGTCAAGCTACAGCCCAGCTCGACCCAGCCCATGAACATCCCTATAATTTTGTGCCATGGTTGGGGCCTGGAGGCTTGATGAGTAGCTTGGATCTCTCATAAATGTGCCATATTGACGCATGTGAGCATCAACCTTCCTCTTCCTCATGTACCACATCAGATTATCATGATAAATATATATAAGAGAAATGATGAGGTGAATCAAGTACCTTCGCTATCACATGAACAATGTCACTCTTGTGAGTATCTCCAAATTTGTTGATAAGTTGACCAAATAATAGTGTCATGAGAGGCATTGAAAACCCACTAAAAATGGCAGCAACTATGCCAACAATCATCAACACAAAATCCAAGGCATCTGCAAATGAAAACAGCTTGAAGAATGGATCAACCTTCTCATCTCCCCCATCTCCACTCTTCAAAGGACCAGAAGCTTCAAATGAACCTTCCTTCCTCATCTCTCTCTGTGTTTTGAATCTCCCCCCGTCATTTAAAAAAGGGAAAGACATGAGAAAAAAATGTAAAACAAGAAGACCAAGCAAAGGACTTCTACTGAAAGTCTAGACAAATGGAGAAAAAATAGGAGAGCCATTCAATAACATAAAAATCCATGTAGATTCTGTGTTGGGGAGATTTTCAAGACACCAGGATTATGCTGATCTCGGCTATAAGATGACAATTAGCGCGCCCACATAACGCCCAGACACATCTCGGCCGCCGGGATAAAGGCCTCAGCCGAAACCAGACTGACTTCAGCTGCCCATGCCGAGCTCGGCTACCAAGGTTGACCTCGGCTGTGCGCCTGACCCCGGCCGAAGAAGCCGGGATGGAAGCCGAGATGAAGAAAAACCCTGGTCTCGCCCCCACGCCTGCCACGTCACCAGACACGTGGCAGAGTAGGGTCACGAGCCAATGAGACAGATGGGCCATCCCAGCCGTCCACAATCTTCGCCAGATCACTGACAAGGCGGCATCCGACGGCTGTAGCCAAATCAGGGCAGAGCCCGAGGATGGATCCGATGAGACCTCTACCGCCAAAGGCGTCCAGCACGATCAGGCCCAACAAGACATGCATTTAATGCAATGTGGGCTGATCGGACTGGCAATAAATGCTTTGTGGGCTGTGATGGACCCGCATTTATTACTTTATGGGCTAATGAGAACTTCCCTATCAAATCAAGGGGCCCACTCCAAGATATCAGGTAGAGTTCTCTATAAATAGGATAACATTCCATGACAAAGGTACGCAATATACACTCTCTAGAGCTGTTACTCTGCCTCTCTTCTTCCTCTCCTTCCTTTGTTCAGTTCATACACTAACTTAGACATCGGAGAGCCTTGCGCCACTCAGGCCAGGGTCCTCTGACCGTCTGTTCTTCCCCTTTCAGGCTTTGAGGCAGCTGACCTTCATCTTACGTTTGGATGCACCACATAATCTTGTGAGTCAATATTTCTGCACTTACAGATTCCATAAAGAGTATTATATAATGAAGAAAGAGATAATCAGCAACTTTAAGGGCTGTTTGTGCAGAGCATTTTCTGTGGAAATGAAATGATCAAAAGTATTACAAGGAAAAGTGATTTCCTTTGCTCTCATCATTTTTGCCGAAAGCAAATTCAAACCCAAGACGTAGAGATCGAACTGTTTTCTACAGTCTTATACAAAATAGAAACAACTCACCATGGAAAATACCTACTTTCCAAGAAGAATGAGTCTTCCATTCGTGTGGTTTCTTGTATCTGGCTTTCTCTTTTAATATAATTTATCGTTATTGATAAAAAAAAAATTTCATTTTCTAAGGTAAAATCATTCACTACACTTCCTTTCACATACACATTTCAACCCAAGATGTAAAAACCCATCCTCTAAATTCTCAAACAAGTATAAATGCCCACCAAACAATAGAAACTACAACTTTGAAATATGTAAGTTTTCCATTTTCACTTCCTAAAAAAAGAGAAAACTATAATAATAATAATAATAATAATAATAATATGGAAAAAAAAATCATCACACAATACTTTAGAGAATTAAAGATTCAAATCATCCACGTTTCCTTAGCTACCTACTGCTCTTTCAAAGGCAAAAGCTTTAGAAGAACCCAAAAATCACTCTTACTATCTCTCTTTCAGGACCTCAGATTGTGTTAATCTTCCTTTGTAGTGGGTGGGAAATAGAAAGATGCAAAAGAAAGTGACCCTGAACGTGTCATATATGTGATATAACCCACATGGTTTTTTTTTATTATTTTTTTATTTTTTTATTTTTATGGTTGTAAGCAGAATGGTATGTAATTACAACTAGTATAAATGCATTCTTTTTAGGGATTTTTACCAAAAAAGGTGTCCCTATACTCGTATACGACGAATTTAATCAGAAATACACGAAATGCCCATTTTAGTGTTCGTACAGCATTTTCGGACGATAATACCCCCCCCCCTTGTATCGAACGACATCGTTATTAAGAGAACTCTTTTTGCCCTAATCGAACGATCTCCTCTCCTCTTTTCCTCTCCGCCTATTTCTCTCTTTCTCCTTCTCTCCTCCTCGTTTTCCCTCTATCCCTCCCTCTCCGCTCCCTGCTCTCTCTTCCCCTCTCCTCGCATCTCGGCTACTTCCCTCCCTCTACCTCTCCGCTCCCTGCTCTCTCTTTCCCTCTCCTGTGTCTCCGCTACTGCATTATATTTGTTTCTTGTTATTACTCTGATTTGCATTTGGAAATAGGATGTGAAGATATAGCAAGGTGTAAGGGATTTTGTGTATTGCAATTTGATGGATGCATTAACATTTTAATCATCATTTGAATTTTCACACATGCATTGATTTAGAAAATCTTGAAATCTTGATTTACACATGCATTGTTTTTAAGACTTGTAAAAATAATGTTTCATGCATGTTTTGGATTTAAATCTTGGATGCATTTGTTTTTGAAAAGAATTTTTACAAATCAAGCTAGCCTATGTTTTAAAGTTTCAAATTATATTTGGCTTTTTATGTTTCATGATTTTAAAAGCACTTAGTTGATTTAAAATCATGTTTCCAAGCTTGCTTTAATGGCCCAAAAATCCCCACAAAGAATCACTTTAAAAAATGCAAAAGTTGGGATTTTTTGTCTCAGGCTGTCGGTCAACCGACGTTAAGCTGTCGGTCAACCTACAGTGGAACCGAGGCCAACCGAGACCTTTGTCAGTCCCATTTCCAGAGAGCTACAAATTCTAGATTTTCTCTGTCGGTTCAAGTGTCGGTTCAGGTGTCGGTTCGCTTGTCAGTTCATGTCGGCTGACCCACACCTATACAACGGTAAATTTCTTGACCGTTGGAATCTGACCGTTGAGGTGTCGGTCGACCGACACCAACCCGTTTGACCACTTTTTCTATAAAAGTGAGTTCATTCCTTAGCCATTGCTGATGATTTTTGAAGCCCTTCTTGAGGCATTTTGAGGCAAAAGAAAGGGGAACAAGCTAAGGAAGGCTAATGGGTCATTAGGGAAAGCTAAAGCTTGGATTAATGAAGTTAAACCACCAAGTAAACTTTGCCTTTATTAATCATATGTTTTTATGCTTTGTATAAATTATTGGTAAATGAATTTAAGCATATTAACTATGATGTATTGAATCCTCTACTTCCTTTAATCTTTGATTTTTAAGTCATAGGATTCTTCACTTAGATTCAAACAAAGTTTTGTTTTAAAACTTTACAAATCATGTTTTATGGAAATCTTTTTAAAATGATTCTATTTCTTGTTTGAATCTTCTTTGTTGTTTTCATTCATTGAAACCTTAGTTAAATTAGTTTTTGAAAACAACATTGCACATGCATCACTTGATTAGGCTTAAACATTTTCATACAACTTGTGATCTTTTGATTTTCATATCATTAACAAGTTTGTAGTTGTTCAAGTGATTTGCATATAACTTCAATCAAATCTTTTTGTATGCATTAAACTTTTGAATTGCTTTAAGCATATATTTTGATTGAGCTTTAATTTTAAACTTGATTGAAGTTTTCACACACACACTTCATAAGCATTCATCTTTGTAATTCTTAGTGTGTTTGTGTGAGTTGATTTTCACTTTCATATCCGCCTATTTAGAGGCAATTTATTTAAGCTTAAATTATAATCTCTTAGAGTGTTTTGTCAAGACACTTTCTTTGAGAGAAATCATTTGCTTGTAAGGTTATTGCTTAGCCATGTAAAAGCATTGTGTATAGGTTGTTGTTTAGCCAAGAAAAACAACATTGTAAGGTTATTTCTTATCCTTGGAAAGCATATTGTAGAGGTTATTGCTTAGCCCTTTGAAAAGCATAATAGTAGAAATCAGGTGGGGTGTTGAGTCACAAGACGGTAGTGGATGTAGGCTTTGAGGCCGAACCACTATAAATGATTGTGTAGTGGTGATTGTTTTTATGGTGATTGTTTTGTTTAAGCTTCCGCATATTGTATGTTAATCATCACATGTGACTAGTTAATTATAAAGAAATTAAAATTGGTCATAATTAGTCATTAAGTGTAGCTCACCCTATTCACCCCCCCCCCCCTCTAGGGTTAGGATCCCTCAGACTTTCAATTGGTATCAGGTCCTCGTGCTCTATATTAGGATCAAGTGTTTGGAACTCTTGATTAGGTGTAAAAACCTAGAGTTAAAACCCTAGTGTTGTGCTTCCATGAAAATCATTAGAATGGATTCCACTATTTTAGATTGTGTAGATACTTGTGTAGATTCTTCTAGACCCCTCCTTCTTCCATCAAATGGAGATTCAAACATTGAAATTAATGCATCTAAATTTCAATTAAAAGAAGACGAAAATGATGAAAATGAAATTGACATTGAACAAGCTGATGAAGAATTGTATACATTATCCTTAAAGCTTGATAAGAAGAATAAAAAATTAAAAGAAGAATCTAAAAGGCTAAACCAAGAATTAGTATCTTCTAAAAATGAACTTAGAGAAAAAGATGAATTAATAAATTGTGTAGAATCTAAGTTCATGATCTCTTTACATAATCTATCTAATATTAAAAATGACATAAGAGAATCAATTAAAAAGGCAAGATGAAAATATTAACAATTTAGAATCCAAGTTAACCATTTCTATGGAAAATTTATCTAATGCACAAATTAAGATAAAAACTCTAGAACTTGGATCTAATGTTATCAATGAAGTTAAATTTGAATTTAAACTTGCCCATGAAGAGCTAAACAACTTTAAGGGAATTGAAAATGAATTAACAAAAGTTAAAAATGAAAATTCAACCCTTAAAAACCAAGTCACTCAACTTGAAACCTACAAACAAAAGTATGAGTGCAAATTTACCCAAAATGAAGAAAAATTTGAAAAGTTATTTAAATTGGGTAAATCACAAAGAGATAGGATGGGTCTTGGATTTGATAGGAATATTTCTCATGATCCTAAGTTCACCAACAAATTTGTTAAAGGTGAGTCCTCATTCTCTAGCACTCACACTACCTTGCCCAAAACTAAATGTAATTATTGTGGCATTGAAGGACATTTTAGGTTTGAGTGCAAATCAAGAAGAAGCCATGTGTCTAAAATCATTTTTGAACCAAAGAAAGTAAAATCAAATTCTATGATGGTTAAGACACTAAAAACCAAGGAAGACTCCAAGAAGAATAAACAAGTAAAACCTATTAAAAAGGAGTCTCCTAAAATAGATTCTAAAAAGGTTAAACAAGTTAAACCAACTCTAAAAGAATCTATTAACAAAAAGCTTCTCAATCTTCCTCCCATAACTCAACAAATGAAATAATTTTGAATAAAGTTGCTAAGTTAAATCTAAAATTCAAAAGTCAAATAAAGGGAGGAAATAAGAAGAAAAGAAAATTGAACCAATCCCCTAAGAAACAATCTCACCAACTCCAAGAGACTAATCACCAACCTAAGTTTAAATTATTCAAATCTCATGGTGATAGGTCCAAATCTAAGATTTATCAAGTCAAATCTCCTAAAGTTGGTGGGACTTCAAACCTAGACCTCAAAGACCAAACCTCTCAAGACCTTAGGTGGATTCCCAAAGTTATATACTTAGACAAACCTTAAGGCCTTGGACCTCTTTGACCAACCTATCCTTTATAGGTAAATCCTTTTGTTGGTCATGTTGCATTTGCATTTTGTTATTTCATAGTTACATTTCATAAAATGCAATGCTTGTTTATGATCAATTGATTTTGTTTCCATGCACCATACTATTTACATATCATGGTTTTCAAAATCTTTTGATTATAATTTCATCTTGATAGATTTGCGTATTGCTTTCATTTAGTTATATATCTTGCATGCATTTCTACATGTTCAATTGATTATGGTTTGAAAAGCTTTCATAGCTAGATCCTACATAATCAATTGATTTTGCAAAATCATTTGTTTGAATGTTATAGTAAGATTTTTTTCTTTAAAAACAAATGATTTTAATCAATTTAAATTTTCCATGATCTTACTAATTATATCCTTTGGTATGAGAAATATGTGTTCAATTTGTATGAGCCCTTGTAGTTATATTCTTTCGAATACAAATTGAAAAATGTTTTATCTTCATTTTCATACTCATTTTGTCCATTGTTGGATTTTGTTTATGATTTGAAGATTGTTTGAATGGAATTGCTTTAAAACATCATTAGTTATATTCTTCAAAGCATGTTCCATGTTGTCATTTCCTTTTGTATTTGATTATGCCATTTCAAATGGAAATGAATTTAAGCTATTTGCATCTTTGCTCATTTAGTTACATTCTTTATGCAAATGTTTATTTGTTCCATGTATGGTTGTGCTCTTTAATTATTTTTGTAGTTACCATACTAGAACCCAAAAATCCATCCTCTTGCTTTCTAGTTTTTATTTGACTTGGATGGTTATGATGTTGATTCATGTGTTTAAAAAATTTATATAGCATATGATTTTCATAGTTAAATTGTTTGATGCTATGTTTGAGTTAACCCCATCTCATCATGGATAGCTCTAATTTGGATGAACCCTAATAGGTGTATTCCTTAACCCCATTTTAGAGTGATTGAGTTAAAAGTTTTATCCTTGAATCTCAATTGATATTTTTATTTATTTCAATTGATAGCCATGATAGTTTATCTCCTTTTGACCTTGCTCTTTAATTATCCTATAGCTTATCCGTCAATTGGTATCTAATTCTTCGCTTGAAGTTAACCCTCAATTGGTTAAACCATCTTCTTCTTGCACCTATTAGTTAAATCCTTGTCAAAAGTTTGACAAAAGAAGAGTATGGACAGAGGGGGAGTAAACCTTCTAAGGAAGCATTAAAGTTGATCAAATTCACCCTTATATTGGCTCTATACCCTTATAGCCTATCTACCCATGCATGATGCCCTGTTATATATTTCATTTTCGATTACTTTTGTTAACAGGTGCTACTAAAGGTATTTTCCTTGTTTCATGTGTGTAGGTACCCCTCTTCATTTGGTACTTTACAATTTAATGGCAAAGGGGGAGAATAATATTAAGGGGGAGCAAGTTCTCAAGTTTAATGGCAAAGGGGGAGAAAGAATTAAGGGGGAGAAAGAGTATTCAAGCTACCCAAAGGGAGAGAATGCGTTGGAAAGAATGCATGGTCATAGGGGGAGAAGATGATAGAAGAAAGAGCTTGGGAGCTAAAGAAGATGCTTGGTCTAAAGAAAGGAAGATGAAGAGAAAGCTTGAAGATTGATCAAGCTCCAAGCATCAAGAAGAATGAAGCTAGAGCCCAAGCTAAAGCGAAGAAGCATCCAAGAAGATTTCAAGGATTGTCCAGCCAAGGAGGAGCTTAAGACTGTGTGAGAATTTAGTGTTGAGCAAGGTTTACCAACATATTGGAGGTTTGCCATCAAATTGCAAAGGGAGAGATTGTTAGGGATTTTGTGTATTGCAATTTGATGGATGCATTAACATTTTAATCATCATTTGAATTTTCACACATGCATTGATTTAGAAAATCTTGAAATCTTGATTTACACATACATTGTTTTTAAGACTTGTAAAAATAATGTTTCATGCATGTTTTAGATTTAAATCTTGGATGCATTTGTTTTTTAAAAGAATTTTTACAAATCAAGCTAGCCTATGTTTTAAAGTTTCAAATTATATTTGGCTTTTTATGTTTCATGATTTTAAAAGCACTTAGTTGATTTAAAATCATGTTTCCAAGCTTGGTTTAATGGCCCAAAAATCCCCACAAAGAATCACTTTAAAAAATGCAAAAGTTGGGATTTTTTGTCTCAGGATGTCGGTCAACCGACGTCAAGCTGTCGGTCAACCTACAGTGGAACCGAGGCCAACCGAGACCTCTGTCGGTCTCATTTCCAGAGAGCTATAAATTTTAGATTTTCTCTGTCGGTTCAAGTGTCGGTTCATGTCAGTTCAGGTGTCGGTTCGCTTGTCGGTTCATGTCGGCTTACCCACACCTGTACAACGGTAAATTTCTTGACCGTTGGAATCTGACCGTTGAGGTGTCGGTCGGCCAACACCAACCTGTCGGTCGACCGACAGGTAGCCGTTTGACCACTTTTTCTATAAAAGTGAGTTCATTCCTTAGCCATTGCTGATGATTTTTGAAGCCCTTCTTGAGGCATTTTGAGGCAAAAGAAAGGGGAACAAGCTAAGGAAGGCTAATGGGTCATTAGGGAAAGCTAAATCTTGGATTAATGAAGTTAAACCACCAAGTAAGCTTTGCCTTTATTAATCATATGTTTTTATGCTTTGTCTAAATTATTGGCAAATGATTTTAAGCATATTAACTATGATGTATCGAATCCTCTACTTCCTTTAATCTTTGATTTTTAAGTCATAGGATTCTTCACTTAGATTCAAACAAAGTTTTGTTTTAAAACTTTACAAATCATGTTTTATAAAAATCTTTTTAGCATGATTCTATTTCTTGTTTGAATCTTCTTTGTTGTTTTCATTCATTTAAACCTTAGTTAAATTAGTTTTTGAAAACAACATTGCACATGCATCACTTGATTAGGCTTAAACATTTTCATACAACTTGTGATCTTTTGATTTTCATATCATTAACAAGTTTGTAGTTGTTCAAGTGATTTGCATATAACTTCAATCAAATCTTTTTATGTGCATTAAACTTTTGAATTGCTTTAAGCATATATTTTGATTGAGCTTTAATTTTAAACTTGATTAAAGTTTTCACACACACACTTCATAAGCATTCATCTTTGTAATTCTTAGTGTGCTTGTGTGAGTTGATTTTCACTTTCATATCCGCCTATTTAGAGGCAATTTATTTAAGCTTAAATTATAATCTCTTAGAGTGTTTTGTCAAGACACTTTCTTTGAGAGAAATCATTTGCTTGTAAGGTTATTGCTTAGCCATATAAAAGCATTGTGTATAGGTTGTTGTTTAGCCTAGAAAAACAACATTATAAGGTTATTGCTTATCCTTGGAAAGCATATTGTAGAGGTTATTGCTTAGCCTTTTGAAAAGCATAATAGTGGAAATCCGGTGGGGTGTTGAGTCACAAGCCGGTAGTGGATGTAGGCTTTAAGGCCGAACCACTATAAATGATTGTGTAGTGGTTATTGTTTTTGTGGTGATTGTTTTGTTTAAGCTTCCGCATATTGTATGTTAATCATCACATGTGACTAGTTAATTATAAAGAAATTAAAATTGGTCATAATTAATCATTAAGTGTAGCTCACCCTATTCTCCCCCCCTCTAGGGTTAGGATCCCTCGGACTTTCACAAGGAGCAATGCCTAGTATAAAAACGTTACATTTTCATTGGTGTGTGGGATTGACGACACTACCCAAAGGCATTGAACATCTTAGTGGCCTACGAGAGTTGCATATGAAGGAAATGCCTGAGGAGTTAATAGAGCAGCTGAAAAAGGATGGAAATGAAGTGCAGAAAATGGTTCAGCACATCCCAAGCATTCCAAATATTTTCCCAAAAGAGGAGGAATGGGTTTCTGAAGATGTTCCCCATCTCCGCTCTCAACATGAGAGTGGACTTGAAAGGCCACAAATTGCCCCGTCAATGGATGTTGGAGAAGCCAATAACTCTGCACGCATGAGTTAAGTGTCATCCTAATTTTTCAAGGGAATGTTTTTCATATGAATGTACTATAATTAAATCCCGTCATAGGCTTTGGGGTTGCGTTTAGAAGAGTTTGCATGTCAAGATTGAAGAATCCCAAATTCTGAATGGGTACTGTTAATTTATAAAAGAAAGGAAAAAGAAAAAGAAAATTAAATGAATCTACATTCAAAATGGAAATTGGGGATTTTCAAGGCACAACCCTTCTTCATCTGAGAGGTCACTGAATTCCTTTGACATGAATTGGAGTTTTATGCAGTGTTTGAACTTTGAAGCACAGTATTAGTGTTAAATCTGATTATCTTATATTATTCGCAGCTTCCATGTTGTGTCTGGTCTTCAAGTGGTAGGATGTTTCTTTGCATTCTCTTTGTTGATCTGGTTGCTTTTCACCTTGTACTAAGGTATGCATAAGCCTTGCTTTTCACCTTGTACTAAGGTATGCATAAGCCCTTCTTTCTTTCTTTTTTACATGGTTTGGTTTAAGCTCTGCATTATATTTGTTTCTTATTATTACTCTGATTTGCATTTGGAAATAAGATGTTTTCCTGGGTCAATTGCTCTGTATCACTATTGCATATGATTTTGATGAAGAGTTACAACAAAAGATTTAATATTTTGGATATTTCTAGGGTTATTACACTAGCAAGCCTTAATTATTTTTTGCCTTTTTCTCATTTGTTTGTACATACCTTGTCAATTCTTTTTCCCATAAGTGTACATACCTATCAATTACTTGCTATCTTTATAACTGGATGTTGTGGTTGGGGTCTTTCTGCATTAAAATCTAGAGTGATGGTGCTGAAATTCACATGTTTACTACCAAAAGCTTGAGTGTGAAATCTGGTGGTGCAGTGGTAGACTGGTTTGTTCATAACTCATTCTAATGATATTATATATGCTTCCCACCAAATATTTGGTACCATCAGTGTTTATAGATTATCCTCTTTCAACAACTCTACTTTTATTTGCATGTAGATAGAACCTCCACTCCATTGCATGCCATCCTCCAGTTTTCCTTCTCAAATCCATGAGTCTCACTCTACATATTTATCTTAAAATTTTTTTAAGGGGATTTAATTGGACTAGAAATTCTAACCTCATATAGAGAAAGATGGCTAGCTTTAGTTGTCATTTCTGTACTAGAATGCCTACCTCATAATTCTGTTCAAACAAATGCTAAATTGTTCATGGTGTAGCTTCAGTAGAAAGAATAATGTTCTGTTCAAATACTCTTCTCCACCCAGGACCATGCGGCCTCCGCCATCACCTGCGGCTTCGCCGTTAGTGAAGGGGGAGGTGGGGGAGAGAAAGAGAGGAGGAGAGAGAGAAATGGTGGGGAGGGAGGAAGAGAGAGAAACAGTGGGGAGGGAGAGAAATGGTGGGGAGGGAGGGAGGGGAGGGGTCGGCAGACGCCGTCCAGGCTAGAGCCGGAGGTGAGGGGGTGTGGAGGAAAGAGGGTGGGCAAAATGGTAATCTCATTGTTTTTTTTATATTGACTGTGTGGGAAAAGAAAAAGTTTGTGTGCCAGTAAAATCCCCCAGAATTTTATCTTTTAACTTCTTAGACTTTTGGCTAACTACTCCGTCCTATACATTAATGAAAGACCTTGGAAAACAAATTCATTGTTTGACTTCCGAGTCTTTCGGTCAATTACTCTTCCCTTTTCATTAATGGAAGTGTTGTGAAAACAATGAGACCGACGTCATTTGACTTTCTAGACTTTTGGTTGAATAATCCTTCTCCTTTACATCAATGGCAGACTCGAAAACAAAGAGAGGGTTTAGCTTCCCAGACTTTTGGTTAATCAGCTCCTTCCTTTTTTTTTTTCTTTTTGTTGAAGGAATAAGGAATTGCATTAAACTGAAATGTCAACATACACAGCATTAATCAACCAAGGAGGTGGAACATGACTCCACATTTCAGGACCTGACAAGGAACCTCCCACCCTAGCAACATTGTGGGCAGCAGTGTTCGCAGATCTCCTGACAAACGAGAATTGCACTTCTCCTAAAGAATGAGCCAAAGCTCTACATTCCTTAATAATGAGGCCAAACCCATTTGGACTAGAAAAATTATTTGTTAAAGCTTTGAATACCTGTAAACAGTCCATCTCTACAATAATACATGACAGCTGCAAACTCTTAATCCAACTGAGAACCTCACGAATTAATTAATGGATGATGGTAAAAAAAAAGAGGTTATTTAACTTGCTAGACTTTTAGTTAATTACTAGACTCAACCTGCTAATCCGATCTTGCTTTTGATCCACATTTTACCCGCATAACCCCACCCACATCCTATATTTAGAAACTGGATTAACGGATTAGGAACGGACGGATTAAGAACGGTAATCCGTTCCAATTTTTCTGTTTTTGGTATAGTGATGGATTGGTCACAAGTCAAATAAATTTAATCTACGATAAAAATGGTTTGGGTTATAGGGTTGACCCTCATAACCCGTTTAACTCATTCTAACGGGTTGGGTTAGAAACGATATCTAAATTGATTTAAAGAGTTCATAGCTCAATATTTTTTGTACTTTGGACCCATATCTATAATCAAACTCCAATATAACCTGAATACTTGAAATGAAGTTTGCTTAGAGATAAGTTGGTAGATCCACATTAGATGAAGGTTATGCAGGTTGGGTTGAGTTGAGCGCCATTTAGGTTTAACTGTTTCCCACCTTAGTTAAAGCTAAAAACACTTGGGATCTAGATGTGGAGAAAAGGTGGGGAAAATTTTCTCTAGTCCAAACTGTGTTCCAGGCAATCTACAATTCAGTTTTGTCCGCCAATTGTCTATACATCCATCAAAACCAAGGAAACAAATTAACATTTTTGTAAAAATAACTTCCACTAAAATATTATACATGATAACTTTGTCGTGCCCTATGTCCATCCAGATGCAAAAAGGCTTAGGATCTAAGAATTAAAGAAAATAAAAATAAGAATCGAGCCCAATGGATGTTGTAAATCATCCCATTCAACACCATAAAATGGATTATAAGAGAAGTTTTTATTTTGACCATCTTCCAATAATCTTTTCATCGAATAGATGACCATCTTTCAATGCCTTCTTATACCAAGTAGGCTAGAGTTGATAAGAGAGCTACTAAATACACACTGAAAATTGATCTATGCACACTGCTACGTTTTACATTTACCATGGTTACTCTCTACACACCCTGTACTTCCCAATATACCATAATCTATACTCTCTCAACTTCTCTCTACACTCCCTAACTCTTCCTTTCTCCCACTAATGCCCACCTCCACCCGCTGCCCACACCCATGCCAATCTTCCTCTCCCTCCATCCCTCTCCCCACTGCCATCCGCCACCCGCCACCGCCCTCTCTCCCTCTCCCTCTCCCTCTCTCTTTCTCCCTCTCTCCATCCCTACCCGCTGTGGCTGCCACCCTCTGTCCCTCTCCCTCCCTCCCTCCCTCCCTCTCTCTCTCTCTTTCTCTCTCTCTCTCCAAAGGGGGCAGGTAGTAGCTTGGGTGGGGGTGGGGGTGGGTATGTGTAGAAAGAAGTTAGGGATTTAGAGAGTTTAATTGATAGATGTTCTTTTAGGTAATTTCCTACATGGGTAAATTAGGGGCTTTTGGCGGTAGGTCCCTCGTCATTTGCTTTTATAGCCTAAGGTCCATGATATTTTATCGTACCGATGGAAGTCCTCTCATAAAAATGATGCAGTGAAAAAGATAAAAAAAACTGCTATACACGTTAGCAAAAGCAGACCTCAAACAAATTTATCTAATTTTTGCATGTTGGTTTATTTGTGGACATAACAACTACAACATTGGACCCACTTTTCAGTAGTCCAGCATGTCCATGCTATTGATCAGATAGATCATGATCACAGTGTATGCACTTGCAGTTGCAGACACCATTCTCTGGAAACATTGGGTCCTTTCATTTTCTTTTCTTTTTAACATGAACATGCATTTCTGATGTGATTCATCCTTTGCTCTCCACTTGGGACCTCCATGAGAACTTAACCCATAGCTGAGCTGGGTTCATGAAGTTAACGATCATGATCTTCTGACAGTGGGTCCCACGTGTTCTTTTCAATCCCTAATTACAATTTCTTATCTTGGGTCGTCAGTCAAATTGTGGTGACTTTTCAAATATTGGAAGAGTAGTGGTAGTGGTACCATCAGATTTTGCCCTTTCAATTTGGACCACCGACCCTTTTTTTCCTATCTCCACCATCTATTTAACGGCCCTGCTTTGATGGTCATGGTCATCAGGGAGGCACCATAATGTTAAAATCCCTTCCAGTCCTAGACTTGTTAGTGGTTGGGCAGGCCTTGCATTCAAGGCCTACTAAAGTAGTTGGTTCTCTTACCAACTTAGATATATTTGCCAAAACTCATATAAATTTATCTGAGTTTTGCCAAAAGTTCAGGTAAGTTTACCGAAAACTCAGATAAATTTGTCAAAACTCAAATAAATTTATCTGAGTTTTACCAAAAGTTCAGGTAAGTTTGCCGAAAACTCAGATAAATTTATCTGAGTTTTGACAAATTTATCTGAGTTTTTGTCCAGTTTATCAAAGTTTCTAAAAAATTTATCTAAGCTCGGCGACACCAAAAGTCAAAATACGGAAAATCAAATTCTAATAAAAATTGAAATCCAAAACAAGAACACTTGAAGACCATGATCCAATCGAGAAAAGAGAGAGAGGGAAAACAAGCAAAAGAGCAAACTGCTCTCTTTTAAATCAGTTGTAGAGAGAGATTTGGATAGAGAGATAGAGATTTCAAAACTGTTTTTATCTTTGAAGAAATGAAAGAGAGAGAATCGGAAGTCATGGCATGGTGGCGACGAAAGGTGCTCTACAACGAGACTCCATAACCATGGAAAGGAACAGAAAATGAAAAATGAGAGAGAAGAAGAAGGAAGGAGTTCTCTGGGACAATAGAGAATAAGAGAGAACTTGGCCTAGGAATGAGGGTTGAAAGGGGCAAATTAGTCATGAAAATATATGACGTGTCATATTAGGGACCTTTCACTAAAATATCTCCAGGTCTCTAGACTAGATACATTAAAGAAAAAAGTTGTTGTCCTTGATGCCTAAGAAGACCGTGCTCAGGGACTGTTGGCTAATTTACCCTAAAATAGTTTGTAAAAAAAACAATGTGTAGAGATTAATTTTCAGTGTGTATTTAGCATCTCTTTGTTGATAATTAGCCATCAAGTAAAAAGTAAAATCATACGGAACTATAACCACGGCTAGACTTTGAAGGTAACTTCTTCCATGCGTAATAGCTAGAGAAAAAATGAATTTTTTAGCTAATTAGGATAAGTGGTGTGTGGGGTGTTTCCTAAGCTTCCGAGATCAAATCGGTTTCGGCATTAAATTGGTCCTGTCTCCTTCCTGACCACGGCTTTCGGCAACGACGGCAAGATGCTAGCCGGGACTAGAAATCTCCACCTCGGCTATATGCCCTGATTTCGGCCGTTCATCTTGGCTAGAGCACCAGGCTGCCAACCGAGACAAGCATGGACGGGCCAGTCGCATTATAAGACACGTGGCTAAATACAGGCATGCATTAATGGGACAGATGTGCCATCACAGCCGTCTGCAATCTTCACCAGATCCCTGACAGGGCGGCATCCAGCGGCTACTGCCATATTAGGATAGGGCCCAAGAAAGACCCGATGGGACCTCTACCACCAATAAGTCAAAAGAATTAGGTCCAAATGACTGGCATTAAATGCTATGTGGGCTTATCGGACTTCCAATAAATGCATTATGGGCTGTGATGGACCTTCATTTATTACTTTGTGGGCTGATGAGGCTCCGCCTGTCAGATCAATGGGCCCACTACCAAACATCTGGAAAAATCCTCTATAAATAGGAGATCATCCCTAGCATAAAGGTACGCATATACACTTTGATAAGCCGTTACTCTGTCTCTCTTCTTCTCCAACCTTTGTCCAGTCCTTACACTAAAGGCATCGGAAAGCACTGCGCTGCCCACAGCCAAGGTCCTCTGACCGTTTCTTTCTCCCCTTTTAGGTTCAAAGGAGTCAATCCTAACTAGTCATTTGGATAAGTCCTATCAGGCACACTCTAATCTTGTGAGTAATATTTTTTGCACTTACAATTGGCGCCGTCTGTGGGAAACGACTGATTAAATCTTCCTTTACACTATGACTAAGGGAGCTGCGAAAGGCGGAGAAACCTCCGAGGCACCTTGTGCGGGATGATCTTCGCTTGTTCCTCCCCCTCGGAGGAGGTCCGGGGCAAGAACTGACTGCAGTCGACGACTTTGATGAACGCCATTTCATCCAGATTCATGTCGAAGAGCATCCCCATTCAGATGCACCTTCGAGGGTAGTTACAGCAACCCTCCGGCGAAAAAATCCTCAACGGCAGTATGCTCGAAGAAGAGACCATCCCTTGGAGAGAGTTCAATGAGATAAACGTCCAGCAGTAGACGGGCCCCGTTTGTCCGATCGTCGACCTCCAGCAGTAGACGGACCCCGTCTCTCCGATCATCAGGAGCATGATGACGATGAAGACTACAATCCTGGCGAAGATTATGATCCTCTTTTTGAATATATTCGGGCGCAAAACAGTATTATCCAGGAGAAGGATGCACTAATCTACTAGCTCCAGCAGCAGCTGAAAGGGAAAGCAGCAACCTCGAGATGATAGGATCCTTCGGAGAAAGATCCTCGATGAAGACAGATTGCAGCCCTTGGAAAAGATTCAAGGGCTTACCTGGAGGAAAAACGCAGCTGAACTCATGACGAGAGCTTGAGTAACAGTCGAAGCTGCTCAAAAAGGAAGTCAGAAACCATTCCAGAAGTCGGAGGCAACACACAAGAATGGCTGGACAAGCACATTAAACAGGCGGTCTAGCGCAATCTCGAGGTTGCCGGTATTGCCCGAGACCGGCAGGACACTAATAATTCTGCCGATTTCGGTGCCTCTCCTTTCTCTCGAGATATAAAGGACTTCCCCCTGCCCAAGAAGTTCACTGTTCCAAGGTTCATCTTATACGACAGGACATCAGATCCAACTGCACACCTCCAGCATTTCACTCAGAGGATGTCTATCTAGGGCGATGAGGGGGATCTAAACTGCAGAATCTTTTCCTTTAGCCTAGGAGACCTCCCCCTGAAGTGGTTCTGTGCACTCTCTGAAGGGTCAATTTTCAGTTGGCGGCAGCTCCAGAACTCCTTTGTAGAGAAGTTCCAAGCCTACAGAGTCATCCCCAAGACTGACTCTGATATTATGGCTCTGAAAATGAAGGAAGGTGAAAACATCACCAAGTTCTCTAAGAGATTCTGGGCAGTTTACAGCCAGGTAGGGAACTCGAATGAAGGAGTTGCGATTTTTGCTTTCCAGAACGCTTTGTTACCTGGCAATGATCTTCGGAAAGATCTGGCCGGGAATCCAGTGACCACCATGGCAGCATTGATGGCCAGAGTGACGCGATTCATTGCTCAAGAAGACGACGAGATCCGAGCTCGAGAAAATCACAGCGTCGCACGCAGAGGCCAAGGCGATCGACCTCCCATAAAAGAGAATAAGTCATTTCAGAGAGAAGAGTCAGACTGAAACTGGATGCCAGCCGGTTCGGCTCGAGTCCCGCCATCCACCTCGTCAAGAAATAAGAAGCCCAAACCTGCCTTCAACCGCTACCAAGCTATGAACACCATCTTCAAAGAACCAATCCATAAGATCGTGAACAAGATCAAGAAGCAGCCATACTTCAGCTGGTCACAGCCCATGCAAGGTGACCCGTCTTCCAGAGACCAGGACAGGTTCTGTGCCTACCACAAGTAGAATGGGCACAAAACAGAAGAATGCAGGATCCTCAAGTCGCACCTCTAAAAGCTCGTCAAACACGGGGCACCTGATAGATTAAGTCAAAGATGTCAAAGCAGGCGACAGGAACGTCAACCTTGCATTCAGAGAGTACATGATCCAAGGTGACCGAATTCAGGGAGTACATGATCCAAGGTGACCGAATTCAGAGAGGGTATGATCCATTACGCCTGAGTACGACCGTTTTGTCGGAGTCATTTTCAGTCGCAAAAGGTTCATACAAAGCGGAGAACTTCGGCGGATTCCTAAAAGACGGAACCACCGGAGCACCTGGCGGAAGTAGATAAATCCCCATGCCTTTAAGACCCAGACCCTAAAAAGCTGGACGGGAGAAGGAAGAAAGATCATAAAATGAACCTAATCCTCCCAAACAGGCTCATCCTTCTACTTAGAAAGGGCATAGTCGTAGGATGAAGGAGGACTCCTCTTTATAGGAAAGAGGGAAGATCAGATTCCAAGATCCCATTTATGAGGCATGGTCTCCCATGCTTTAGATATGACAGGGTGGCTAATCGGGTGATCACAGGTGGAGCCATCTGCTTGTTTCTCGCACCGATCGTACTACAGCATTTAATACCATTTATGTGCCTTGGAATTCGGGATACCATGACCGGAATATATTTTCAGGGACCTCTATCTCTGTTCATTGTTCCAACTCGGACAACCTTCCTAATACAGATGACAATCAAGCTGAACCCAGGTACTTGTACAAAAACTAGAATGCAAAAACACCATAAAGAGGAAAAAGACAACCCACATCGCAAAAGGAAGACTTCAGTTGAATTTCCATTACATTGTGAGGCCCAAAGATATAATTTGAAAGCAAGGAAATACGTCATGAAAAAAAGAAATTTCAGCTGGCAGCAGCCCCCTCATTGGGCTTAGTGGCAACATCCTCGGTAGCCTTAATAGTAGCGTCTTCATTGGTCTTTGAAAGATCGGCCACCTCGGCCCTAGGTCCAGTTGTTTCAGGGACATGCATTGAGGAAGAATTGGAGCACTATCCAAAAGGACTTCGGCGGTGGGAGCAGAATTCGGCTCAGGCTCTGGGCTTGAGAATCTTGGCAGGTTCTGATAAATCGGATGATCGTCAGTGATCCTCTCTTCTTTCAGCGCAGCTCAGCATCCTTGCTCAAACAGGAGAGAACTTATTTCATCCACATGTTTCTCATAATCCTCCGTTGCCTTATCCACTCCTTTTTGGAAAGCTGCGTAGACTTCAGCCCGAAAAGAAGATTTGTTGTCGGCATTCTCCTTCAGCACTTTCTCCAGCTCAGCCTTCTGTTTGGCCAGTTCGGCCTCCAGCTCAAGTGCCATCTTTGTCTTCACTCTGGCCGCCTCCTTCAACTCGTGAGTTTCGGTTCTAAGCTTTGTCAAATCGGTCACCGCCACCTCCTCCTCTACGATAAGGTTGGCGTTAAGCTTCTCCGAATCAACCAGCTTGTTTTGGCAATCCGCCAAATCTGTCCCAAGCTTTTCCTTCTCGGAGTTAAGTTTCGAGATCTTCGAAGCGTTCTGATTGCTCCTGTCCATAACCACTTGGAGCCTCTGGACATTCTGTCAAAAAGAAGAACCTTGTTAGAAATGGACGATTGAGATGGAACACTTGTGGCAAAATCATTCAAGTACTCACCATCAGGTCCGACTGAAGTGCCGCCAGCAACAGACTCTTATCGTTAGCCTTCCTTAGCCTCTCCATATCAAGAGGAAGGGCGCAGGACTTGCAAAGTGCCGCAATGACCAGAGGATTCTCGGCCACCCAGTCTTCTACGTTAATAGGTTTCTCGGGCTCAGTCTTGAGTCTCGGTCTCCATGGAGCCGGTTCGGAAAGGCAGGGTGCCGGGACTGGATCAGATCTCTATTGCCCAGACCTGCTAGTCTGGGGCTCCTTCTCCACTAGATCCTTGTCCTTCAGAGCCTACCGAGCCCCGGAACTTTGATCCCCCATCCTAGATCTCTTGTTCGGCGGAGATCCCTCCGTTGTATTACTCGGAGATCACTACCGAGATTCCATACCCGGAGCAATAACTAGAGCAGATGAATCCCCGACACTGCCCGAACCGTAGGCTATACGGGTAGCAGTGAGAACAGGAGTCGCGGAAAAAGAAGATCGGCCATTGAATCTGGCTGTTAGGTCTTTTGTGTTCAGTGGAGGTAGACTTTCCTCAATCTCTTCTTCTCGGTCTATGGAAGAATAAGCTTCTACGACCTCTATCAGGTCTGCAACTTCTGGATTGGCGGAACTAGACGCTTCGACACCAGACGCAGCTTGGGCGACGAGAACAGTCTGGGGAAGATTTCCCGCCTCGGCTACAGTAACAATCCTGTCTTCCACTTCAAACTTGGGCTCTCCTCTCTGTGGCTCTTCCCCTTGCGTCGGCTCGACCCTCTTATAATAGCCACGGTACCTCGGCGCGTAGCCCAATAGCTTCTAGGCTGACCTAGTTTCGTGCCTGTATATCTTTCGACCTTCTTATGATCGGCTTCGTTCTTCACCCAGCCATCATGCTTTGCGAGTCGCTTCCTCTCTCACAAAGTTGCACAGCAAATAGAACGTCAGTTCGGCGGATCAGAGAGTGAAATAAAATTAAGCAAATCAAAGAGCAATATTTACTTGGAACGACCCCAAATTGGCGCGGGACCATGTGTGCTCTGTCCGCATCAGCGCCGAACTCCCAATTTCCTGAGACACAGAAGTGGTCATCCCCGACGTACTTATTTGAGTCATCCAAGGCCAAGGCGAAGCCCCTTCGGTACGCCTTGACTCGAAGGTAATAGGTGCCCTCCCGATTCTTGCAGATGTCATAAACATCCTCGATGTCATGAACGCCGAGATTAATGTTCAGAATCTCGTTCAGCTTGGCCATGCCCATAATGACCTTATAGCCATTGGGCAGCAGCTGATAGGGGGCAAAAGACCAGGCGCAAAGGCAAGTTCTAAGCAGAGGGTGCAGAGGAAATCTAACTCCACCCTCGATTACGGATATTAGGGGAAAGGGCATCCAACCACATGAATAAGAACGCTGAATATATTCTATAGGGTCCGCCGGCCTGAGGTGAACATCCTTCGGTATGCCATATACCCTCCTAAACTTGACTACAGCCTCAAAATTCTCAAACCAGTGACTATAACCAGCCATTTCTATGGACAAGGACTTTGGGAAGAAAAAATGGAAAGAGACCCTAATGAGAGAGACCCTGAAAAGCGCAGATGGAGAACAAGACTTACAGAGGAATAGATATGAAGCGAAGTTTGATTCGAGCATAGAACCTCCTCCTTGCACAATGCTATGCACTCATCCTCGTTTAGAAATCTCTGAAGAAACCTTCCTTCTGAAGGCAAAAATGAAGAAGATAAGGCTGGGGAAGACGCCCCTATTTATAGGAAAAAGGGCGCCTTTGCTGGGCGCCATTTTGGGATTCGAAAAGGTCGCATCATGAGCGCCACACGTCCTTTCAATTTGGCAGCATAACAAATCAGACGATGACACGTGTCGTCGCCAGCCTGCTCTTCACGATGATTGAGGCGCAATATTAATTACCTCGGGGAGTCGAAGAGACATCGGATCACGATCAAATGCCATCAGATCTCTCTAGCAGGTTCCCTCTCTATAGCTTCCGACCTCGAAGAGTACGAGACTCTAAGAAGTCAAAATCTAGGGGGCAATTGCATGGGGTGTTTCCTAAGCTTCCGAGATCAAATCAGTTTCGGTATTAAATTGGTCCTGTCTCCTTCCAGACAATGGCTTTCGGCAACGACAGCAAGATGCTAGCCGGGACCAGAAATCTCCACCTCGGCTATATGCCCTGATTTTAGCCGTTCATTTGGTTAGAGCACCAGGCTGCCAACCAAGACAAGCATTGACGGGCCAGTCGCGTTATAAGACACGTGGCAAATATAGCCATGCGTTAATGGGACAGATGTGCCATCACAACCGTCCGCAATCCCTGACAGGGCGATATCCGGCAGCTGTTGCCATATCAAGACAGGGCCGAAGAAAGGACCCGATGGGACGTCTACTACCAATAAGTCAAAAGAATCAGGCCCAACATGACTGGCATTAAATGCTATGTGGGCTGATCGGACTGTCAATAAATGCATTATGGGCTGTGATGGACCTTCATTTATTACTTTGTGGGCTGATGAGACTCCGCCTGTCAGATCAATGGGCCCACTACCAAACATCTGGAAAAATCCTCAACAAATAGGAGATCATCCCAGCATAAAGGTACGCATATACACTTTGATAAGCCGTTACTCTCTCTCTTCTTCTCCAACCTTTGTCCAGTCCTTATACTAACTTAGGCATTGGAGAGCCCTGCGCTACCCACAGCCAGGGTCCTCTGACCGTTTCTTTCTCCCCTTTCAGGTTCAAAGGAGTCAATCCTAACCAGTCATTTGGATAAGTCCTATCAGCCACCCTCTAATCTTGTGATTTATATTTTTTGCACTTACAAGTGGTACTTGTAAAACATGGTCCCAAAAAATCACCAAATAATCACAAGGGAATTTTACCTAATAAATGTCCCTAAACTCGTATTAGACGGATTTAATCACTAATACACCAAAATACCCATTTTGGTGTTCGTACAGGGATTTTTGACGCCTTTACCCCTCCCTGTTTCGAACGACATCGTTTTCATTCCCATACTCTTTTACCCTATTTCGTTCTCCTTTCTTCCCCAAAATTTTTCCTCTCCCGCCATTTTTTCTCTTCCTCCGTTACTTGCTCGTGCCTTCCCTCTCCCTGTGTTGCGGCTCCAGCTCTCTCGTTCCCTCTCCTTCTCTGCTCGCTGCTTTCTTTTTCCCTCTCCCTACCTTGCGGCTTCATTTCTCTCTTTCCCTCTCCCTTTCCACTCACTGCTCTCTATTTCCCTTTCCCTGATGTCCCGGCTCCTGCTCTTTCTCTCCTCCCTGCTCTCTAAGTGATTCCGGTAAGATATTTCGGTGGAACTCCCGACGACTGCTCCAACATCGGTATTTGGCCATAAAGAATCTGTTCAACGGTCTGGAATCTCCTTCCCTCCTCTCTCTCTGTGCGTTTCACTTGGAGGTTGAAGATTTTGTTTTATTTTTGTTTTGCAGATGAAAAGGTTGATATTTCTAAAGTGGATTCTGGCAAGTTTGGATCGATTATTGGAGAAGTAAAAAGCCTCCATTAGTTTGGTAATTTGAATAAAGAAAACCCCAAATCTTTTTTTCTTAATTTTCCCCATCCTTTAATGCCTCTAGTTTTCATTAGATTTTACTGTGCATTGTTGGATTTCTAGAGTTTTGTTGATTACGGGTCTGGTCAAGAGTGAAAAATGCAGCATTCCAGTATCTTGGTATGATATTATTATGGGTTTGGTCCCATTGTCACAAGTATTTATTGGAAGATTATTATATCTGGAAACTGTGGGGTGTTTACAAATTTGGGGTTTTTCTTGTCTTTTGATGCAATGGCTAAAACCCAAGCAATTGTCAATAAATCTTTTCCACTACTCATTACACATAATCCATCAGCATTACTCAATCCTGCCCAAGGTCCATGTTAGTGAAGTTTACTCATTTAAACTACTAGGGATAAGACAAACCCATGAAGAATTTGGGTTTTAGTAATAAAATATTCGTGAGTATAGATGAGAGAAGCATTATAGCTATAACCTAAAATTACACGTGTTATCAATCTACCAAGGCTCTACTCACTGTAGTGAAATTTGGCCAGTCCTAAAACAAGGCAAAAGCCTATTTTAGGCCTTTTAGTTTAATAAGTGGGGTCTCTCCATCAAATTAAAGGGTTTTACGCAGATAATTTTCTTTTCATAAATCCAGATGACACATGCTGATCATTTCAAAGATCCATGCTCAGGTCACTAATCAGATGATACCATGGGATGGATTTATTGGTTGCCTGCTATAATGCAATTATCATTACTAGTATACTAGTATTGTTCTCTATTTAGTGAGACAAGTTTTACAATAGTTACCCTGCCTATTGCAGTTTGTTATGACATGCATGTCCACCTTTTAGGGAGGAACATCATGAAGGTTTGAGCCAACTGGGCATTGCTACTTGGGAACCAATATGTATATATAAGACAAGTCTTGTGATATCAACTTTGAACTTGGTATTTATAATTGATTAGCAGAAATCAAGTAGTCTTTTTTGTTTACAGTTTAGCGGCCTTGAGAACAAGTTACAGATGCAGAGGCTCTTTTAGATATTACTTTGGTGGTATTTGTAAAATCACAAGGGAACGAAGGTAAAGAACCCTCAGATTTGAAGGGCCGCGGTTCAACGAAAACGTTCGAGGCCAACTGAAAGAACTTGTCCTGAACAGGTAGTTCTGTCTTGTTTCCATTTCTAATGTGTGCCTTTGTGCCTTCCAAATATATTTGTTGGTTTGTTTGGTCATATATATGGGTTTCTTTGAGCGTGATGGCCAGGTGATTCTTACTTTGTTCATTTTCTCTTTGGGAGTATGGATCAAGTTAGACATGAATATAAGTCCTAAAGTTCCATCACCGCAAGCAACTGACAGGTATTAAAAAAAGATTTAATGCAGGATTTGATCATTAAAATAAAACCAACTGTCAGACCCCGACCCAGGTTTGAAATATTAAATTATGTTTAAATCATGATTAGTGGATAAGTGGGGGTTAGTGGACGATTAGTTTATTTTATTAAGCTAGATTAGAATGTTTGATTAGCTTTGAGAACCCTTGTGAGTCATTGACTTAAGTTTGACACGGGCCGGGGCGCCCGTGGATTGTGTGTGAAATTGTTGAGTTTATTCTTTATGTTTGTAGAATCCCAATTTTTGTGCATTTTGATTCATCTCATCTAGATCATCAACTTTCATGTTTTGGCCAACTTGATTTTGTGAGCAGAAATCACGTTTTTCGAGCAAAAGGGCAAAACTGACATTTCACACAAAATCTGTACCCAAATTTCGAAAATTTCAGAAATTGTCAAAATTATACTTTTTGGAAAGTAGAAATTTCGCTGATCGTTTTTGTCTTCTTCGTCGTTTTCGTTCGGGGCCCGCAACTACCATTTCTAGCTTAGTGAAGACCGAGGCCCACAAGACATCTATTATAAGAAGGGGGATTCTTCTTCTTCTCCTTCTTCATTTCATTTCCAGCAAATTCTTAGCTAGGGTTTTCCCTCTCTTCCCACACTCTCTCTCTCTCTTCTGAAACTCTCATTTGGTGGAGTTTTCTTGGAGGTTGATCTCCTCAAGACCTTCCTCCCTCTTCAAGCTTCCCAAAGATACCCTTTTCAAGGGTTTTGAGCTAAGTAAAGGCCCTCATTCAAGCTTCTCTTCTCCATTGGGATTTCTCAAGGTTAGCAATGGCCTTCTAAACATGAGATTCTTGTTTTCCCTCTCCATTTATAGTGTTTTAATCCCATTTGCTAGGGTTTTCCTTGGAGATTTACCAATGTTGATTTTTAGTGTTTTTCTTGGGAAAATTTTGGGGTTTTTGTAGATTTGAAGCATGAGGCATTAAAGCTTTGTTAGAAGAGTGATTTTTGCTCCTTTCTTGACTAGAGGCAAGTAAATTCTACAATTAATATGATGTTTTCCTATTTAGTTCCATTTCATGACTATTCTTCCTGTGTACTAATCTTCCTTGTTTTATGGATTTACTTTGATGGAATGGACCAATGTTATATTGATTTCAACTCATGTTATTGTCTTACAATGCATTTAGAAGTTTGTTTTCACTTTGGCTCTTTAGGAAATTTGGTTTCCTTATGTTGAAGATGGGTGCTCAAAGAAAAGGAGATAAACTTTGACCCTTTTTAAGAGTATTGTATTTGATTTATTAGATAATTATGGATGATGATTTGATGATTAGTGGAGCTTAAGAAAGAGCCCAAGTCATTGTGGAATTGTGTATGAAAGAAAGGAGATTGAAAAGGATCAAAAAGAGACTCAAAAGTGGAAGAAGGAAGGAGATAAAGAACTGCCGAGCTAGACTGGGCAGGCCCAGTCCGCTCGAGCGACCCACTGGGCCGCTCGAGCGGACCAGGCTCTGCCTGGCCCTCGCTCGAGCGACCCACTGGGCCACTCGAGCGACCCAGCTACTGTCTGGGCTCCGCTCGAGCGGACCTGGGTTCGCTCGAGCGAGCCCAGCTCAGTCTGGGGGCTTGAGTTGGGCCTGGTTTAAGGTCCAATTGAGTCTACTTTGGGGCCCAATTGAAGGCTGTGTTGGGCCTGTTCCCTAGGTGTCTTTTGGGCCTGTTTCAAGGTCAATCATTGGGCTGTTTTGAGACCCATTCTTTGATTCATTTAAGGGCTGTTTTGGGGCTAAATGGGCGGACTGTTTTGGGCTTATTTTAATGGATTGTTTGAGCTTGGGTAAGGCCAGTTGTGGACCTAATAAAAAGGGGGTTTAAACCTACATTTAATGAGGACTCAATGGATATAAATTCAAGTCCACTTCAAGCCTATGTCCAAGCCCAATTCAGCCCCAAACTCTTTTCTATAAGTAAAGCCCATTCAACCCTTTTACAAGCCTAGAAATTACCGTGAGAATTGGCTCGGACTATGATTAAGACCACTTGGGAAACCTTCAAATCTAAATGTACACTTCATCCCTTGTGATTGTCAAGGATCTTCGGTGGCACCAAGTTACTTTTATTAATGACAAATAAGGGGTCAAATGTACATTGAGATTAACCACTTTAGACGATCGAATCATCATACATTCATTTCGTGTAAAAAGACTTTTGTTTTGGGTTCTTTCTCCGATTCTTTTTAATGTTTTGAAGTGGTTTACCACATATTTAAGTATTGATAAGACTACTCACTTATTTTGCTCAGATTCGTCAATATGCATTGTTCGGAGTAGTTTTCTTATCGATTTTGGAAATGTAGCTTACAAATGGATTTGTATTTCTTCAAGGTTTCGAACTTTCACTCTAATGGCACCACTAGGCTTAGGTCACCTTGTCGGACTGATCATCCGGCTTGGGATCTTTAATTTGTCTGCCATCTGCAGTTTGGATTCTGTCTGTACCAACCATGGCAACGGTAATATCCGGTCCCACGAGTAGTGGCTACGGTTCTGTTTGATGACGACTATGTCGTTCCGGTCCCACGAGTAGTGGCTACGGTTTGTCTGCTCCGGTTACTTCGATAACAGGAGAATATAGCTTTACATGGGTTGCCAATGTTTTTATGCATTACTATTCATCTCATGGTAATTGTTTATTTTACTCATCATGACATTGGATTTGTAAACCATCGAGATGTTATCTTCTATCTTTACTTCGGCATTGTTATTAAATCGTGATTTAATTGTGACTCTCATTTATTAATGCTTTGTTTCGCTATCATCCTATTATTGTTGTATTTGCTTGCCAGACCGTCGTGTCTGACTCTCTTTTGTTGGTGCCAGATGTCGAGCCCCTCACGGTTGAGGCGCACTTCGAGGCGGAACCCATAGTTCCTGTGGAGGGCGAGTGGCAGCCCGATGATGTCATTTAGACGTTGGGTTGCTTTTGGAGCTGCGATCATATTTTTGGGATTCCATGCTATACATTTTGGGTTTTTGGTTATGGCCATTCTTGGCTTATATTCTTTTGGGAAGAATTTGTAATCAATGACTAACTTTACTTTTGTATTAACTTTAAACTAATTTTGGGGCCTACAATGAAATGTTTCTCTTTTTTATGCTAGTCTCGTGCGTTCTCATCTTATACCCATTTGTGGTAGACTTTTATGTTTGCTACAATGCTTCCGCGCTGGTCATTTGTATGAAAGTGATTCTTATATATCACTGTTGGATCGGATTTCGGGAATCCTTACCGCGGAAACCTGTGGGAAACTAGCGTGTGCGGGCGGAATTTTCCGGCCCGTCGCGCCATGACCCCGGATTAAGGCCTCGTTTAGCGGGACCTCGGTCCGGGGGCGTGACAGGCTTGGTATCAGAGTGAGAAATATTTGAGGCAATTAAAATTGGATTAGAAACATAAGGTCGTGGCGAGGATTCGTTAGCATTTTCGTTAGTTAGCATCGATTTGGGTTTGGGAACGCCTTATTATTATATCTTGTTGTACTAACAAGTTGTTTTGCAGCACTATGCCTCCGCGTAGACCTCCAGCAAATGCAAATGCATCGGGCAGTAATCATGACAGCGGGATTGAAAACCCGATGACAGGTCAATTCCAACAACTTATGCAGATGTTGGTGGAACAGCAACAGCGAGCTAATGAAAACCAAGCCAGATTTCAAGAACAGATGGCAAAGAAAGATGAAGAATTGACTCAAGTGCAAAGGCAACTACTTGAAGTTTTGGGTAGGAGACCCGAACCAATGCCTAATGTAGAAGCTGTGCAGAACAGGGATCGAGATCCTAATGTCTTATTTGAGAAGTTCAGAAAGAGGGGTCCTAAGGAGTTCACAGGACAGGAAGATCCTTTGACAGCTGATGATTGGCTGGCCCATACAGAAAACATCTTCGATATCTTTGTATGTACAGGCAGACAGCGAGTTCACTTAGCAGCCTCCATGTTCACTGGATTGGCAGACATATGGTGGAAGAGGAAGGCTATCAGATTGTGGAGGATGGGATTGCTTGGGCCACATTCAAGCAGCAGTTTAGTGAGAAATATGTCCCCGCGCACATCAAGAAGCAAAAGGCAACAGAGTTTCAGTTGCTTAAGCAAGAAGATATGACCGTCCTTGAGTATCTTACTAAGTTTGAGAAATTATCTCGCTATGCTCCGGAGCTTGTGGACACCGAAGAGAAAAAGATTACTAAGTTTATGGATGGGCTCAATCCCATTATTTTGAGAGATGCTATAGGTGTGGTGCCACCAACCACCTTTCAAGAGGCTATTAAAAGGGCCTACAGGTTCGAGGACATCAACAATCAGATTATTAAGGATAACCAAAGGAAGAGGCGGCAGTATCAAGGTGGGCAGAAATCGTACCAAGGCAAGAAGCAAAAGAAACAACAGAATGCTCCAACTCAAGGCGGGTGTGAGCATTGTGGCAAGAACCACCCTTCTCATCAGTGCTATCGAGCTTCAGGTGCATGTTTCAAGTGTGGTGGCAGAGACCACCAAGTGAAGGATTGCCCGAATAATAGGAACCAAGGCAATAGGGCACCCCAGCAGCCACCAAGGCAAGTCCCTCAGCAGAACCAACAAGTAGCTCAGAACCAACCGAGGCAGCAGCAGATTCAGCAGCCCCGTCAACAACCACAGAATCAGAATGTCCGTCCACAGCAACAAAATAGGAATGTGCAGCTAGGGAGGCCAAATCAGATCCAAAATAGACCTCGTCAGCAAGGCCATCTCAACCATATCAATCAAGTGGATGCAGAAGCGGCGGGTGATGTTGTGGAAGGTAAACTCTTAATTTGTGATGTTGAAGCTAAAGTGTTGTTTGACCCGGGATCTACCCACTCTTTCTTATCCCATGTGTTTGCTAAAAAGATTAATGTACCTGCTAGAGAGTTAGAGTTTGTTTTGACTATTACTACTCCAGTAGGGAAACAAGTGGTGTGTAGTACTTTTTACCCTAGTTGTTCAGTGAAGATAGGAGAAGTCATTTTCCCTGCAGATCTTATTACCTTAGTCATGCATGACTTCAATGTCATTTTAGGCATGGATTGGTTAGCAGGTCATCGCGCCTCCATGGATTGCTATAGTAAGACCATTGTGTTTAGATTGGATGGGTTATCCTCTGGGGTGAAGTTTCAGGGAGAGAAAAAGGTTTCTCCGGCTAGGTTCATTTCAGCTCTCTCTGCAGCTAAGTTGTTGAGATCAGGTTGTGAGGGATTTATTGCTTTTGTCACCAAGGACGAACAGTCCCTAGGGGTGGAGAACTTTCCAGTAGTGTGTGAGTTTCCTGATGTTTTTCCAGAAGAGATTCCAGGGTTACCACCTATCAGAGAAGTTGAGTTTACAATAGAGTTGATGCCAGGACCTGCTCCGATCTCCATTGCTCCTTATAGGATGGCTCCAGCAGAGTTAGGAGAATTGAAGTTACAGTTGCAGGAGTTGCTAGATAAAGGCTTTGTTAGGCCAAGTGTTTCCCCATGGGGAGCCCCAATGCTATTTGTCAAGAAGAAAGATGGAAGTTTGAGGATGTGTATAGACTACAGGAAATTGAACCAAGTGACCATCAAGAATAAGTACCCTTTGCCTAGGATAGACGAGTTGTTTGATCAGTTGCAAGGTGCAAAGTTTTTCTCGAAGATAGATTTGAGGTCTGGATACCATCAGTTGAGGGTTAGAGAATCAGACATTCCGAAGACAGCTTTTCGAACTAGATACGGGCACTATGAATTTTTGGTGATGCCCTTTGGACTGACGAATGCACCAGCGGTATTCATGGCTCTCATGAACAAGATTTTCGCACCCTATCTAGATCAGTTCACCGTCGTCTTCATTGATGATATTCTAGTGTATTCCAAGTCAAGAGAAGACCACGAGTGGCATTTGAGGACTTCCTTGCAGTTGTTGAGAGATAACCAGTTGTATGCAAAGCTTGGGAAGTGCGAGTTTTGGCTAGAGCGAGTTTCTTTTCTTGGTCACATTATTTCTAAAGAAGGGCTAGCAGTTGATCCATCAAAGATAGAAGCAGTCATCAATTGGGAGAGACCGAAGAATGTGACGGAGATTAGAAGTTTTCTGGGTTTGGCAGGTTACTACAGGAGATTTGTTCAAGGATTTTCATCCATTGCAGCACCGTTGACTAAGTTGACCCGAAAGAACGTGCCGTTTGTATGGTCAGAGAAATGTGAAGCTAGTTTTGAAGAGTTGAAGAAGAGGTTAACTTCAGCACCTGTTCTCACTTTACCTTCAGGGAGTGGCGGTTTCGTTATCTATACGGATACTTCAGGAGTAGGACTCGGATGTGTTTTGATGCAAAATGGAAATGTGATTGCATATGGCTCGAGGCAATTAAAGGAACATGAAAAGAAATATGCAATGCACGATTTGGAGTTGGCAGCTATAGTGTTTGCGTTGAAGATGTGGAGACACTACTTGTACGGAGAAAAATCTGAAGTTCATTCGGATCACCGTAGTCTCCAATACTTATTCTCTCAAAAGGAATTAAACATGAGGCAAAGAAGGTGGATGGAGTACATCAAAGACTATGATTTTTCGATTATCTATCATCCGGGGAAAGTTAACGTAGTGGCAGATGCGTTGAGTAGAAAGTCAGTTTGTTTGGCCAGTTTGCATGGATTTTACAATTTTCAGCAATTTAAAGAATTGAGAGTAGAGTTCCAACCTTTGAGGGAAGGAGTTGTGTTGGCGAATATGGCAGTGTCTGAGCCAGTCTTCATTCAGAAGATTAAGGACAGTCAGATGCAAGATCCAGACTTGGCTAAAATTGTGGAGCATATCTCGGAAAGGCCAGATTTTCAGATGTTGGATGGAGTTTTGTACTTCCGTGGCAGACTTTGTGTGCCAAAGATAGACAATTTGAAAGAGGACATTATGGTAGAAGCTCACAATACAAGGTATTCAGTGCACCCAGGGAGTACGAAGATGTACCAAAATTTGAAGAGTCATTTTTGGTGGAACAATATGAAGAGAGAGATAGCAGCCTTTGTATCTAGGTGTATGACTTGTCAATTAGTGAAGGCAGAACATCAGAAACCACCTGGTCTTTTGCAGCCATTAGAAATCCCAGAGTGGAAATGGGAACATCTAACAATGGATTTCGTATCAGGTTTACCGACTACAAGCAAGGGGAACAATGCTATTTGGATCATAGTGGATCGGTTAACGAAGTCGGCGCACTTTATTCCTTTGAAGACCGGTAAGAAGATGCACATGTTGGCTTTAGCACAAGCTTTTGTGAAAGAGATTGTTAGTCGTCATGGTCAGCCAGTTTCCATTACTTCAGATCGGGATAGTAGATTCGTTTCGAGGTTTTGGAAGACCTTGCATGAATCGATGGGAACGAAGCTTCAATTCAGTACACCGTACCACCCGCAGACGGATGGTCAATCGGAGAAGACTATTCAGACCCTTGAAGACATGCTTAGGGCTTATGTACTTTGTTGGAATTTTAGATGACTTGAGAAGTCCTTTGAAGAATTGAAGAAATTAATATCTCAAAGTATTGTTTTGAGTTGGAATTATTGTCAACACATTGTCACAAGCATGATGATAATAGGTTGGTGTTGATAGAGCTTAAAAGAAGAATAAGAGTTGAAACAGTTCAGGAATTCAGAATTCCTGAAGCAGAGTGTGCGGTCGACCGGGCACCCCATGCGGTCGACCGAGCAAAGAGAAACCTGCATAAAAAGTTTCAAATAGCTCCCAATTATTTTTGTGACACAGTGTGTCGTCGGTCGACCGGGACCCCAGGATGTCGACCGAGCACGATAGTTGTCTGTTTCCAGACTGTGTATGATGTCGACCGAGCAAGGCATGATGTCGACCGAGCACGGGAACCAGAGTTGCGCAGAAACAGAAGTCTTGCACGAAAATTCAGCATTCTTATCTATTTTGTTTGGGACTCTTTCTAAACGAATTGTAGCCTATTTGAAACACTCTTAAGGGTTACAATAACCTATATAAAGGCATGTTTGGTTCGTTTTTGAAAAAGACACAAGAAGAGAGAAAGAAGAAAAGAGAAAAGAGAAGAAAAGAGAGAGAGTTTTGGAGAGAAGAGAGTGCTGTTGCTGTGTGCTGTTGTGTTGCACGTTTCTACAGCAAGTGTGGACGAGGATGTGCTCATGAAGATGGTGATTCATCCATAAGATAAGTGTCTCTCTGTTTATGCTTTAAATCTCAATTTGTAAGGGATTGAGAGAGAGAGATTGTAGAGGGGAAGGTCTATAGAAAAAGGTTTCTATTCTTATTCTGTAGAACATCAAGTTGGTGCTTGGTGTCTGGGGTTTGGTGATCCTATCTGTTGGTGCAGATAAATTGTAAAGGGAGTCGGTGCTTCCTAGATAGTTGGTGCTATCTGAAACTCAAGGGAGTAGGTGCTTCCTAGATAGTTGGTGCTATCTGAAACTAAGGGTTGGTGCTCTTTGTCGTTGGTGTGACTAAATAGATTCAGATCTGTCCCGGATTGGTGTTCGGACAGTCTTTGAACCGTGGACGTAGCCTTTCGGTGAACCACGTTAAATCTGGTGTCCTTGTGTGATTTGATTTGCTTTTGTTGTTAAATTGGACCTGTTTTTAAGGAATCACTGATTCACCCCCCCCCCCCCTCTCAGTGATCGCGATATCTAACAATTGGTATCAGAGCGTAAGGTTCCCTTAAAAAGCTTAACACGCTAAGGGTGATCTCTTGTCAAATCACATGGCAACCAATACAGGGAATAAGAAAGCACCTTTGTTTGATGGTTCTAATTACTCCTTCTGGAAGATCAGAATGCAGGCTTTCATTAACTCACTTGGCTATGATGTCTGGGAGACTGTCAGAGTCGGTTACAATATTGCCATTGTACCCAATGATGCTGCAACGAAGAAGTTAGCAGACAACGACTCTAAGGCGCAGAATGCACTCTTTAGTGGCCTTGTGGACAGCGAGCTGGTCAAAGTAATTGCATGCAAAACAGCCAAGGAAATATGGGACAAGTTGAAAAGCATTCATGAAGGAGATGAGAAGATCAAAGAAGCAAAATTGCAAACCCATCGCTCTCAATTTGAATCTCTTCGCATGGAGGAAAGCGAGAATGTTGACTCATATTTGCAACGAGTGAATGAAGTCACGAATGACATTCGTGGACTAGGGGAGGAGATTAAAGAACCAGTCATCGTCAAAAAGGTTCTAAGATCTCTTCTTCCCCGGTTTGATTCAAAAGTCTCAGCCATAGAAGAAGCCAAGGATCTGAATGAATTTTCCATGGATGAGTTGCATGGTTCACTCACTGCCTATGAGATGCGCATAGGTAAGACGTCTTCATCTGATAGAGAAGCGGCCTTCAAAGTTCAGAAAAAGGGAAAAGAGACTGCTGTCATGATTCTGATACTGATGATGATGAGCTTGAGGCTCAATTTGTTAGAAAGCTGAAGAAAGGAAGCAATGGAAAGTACAAAGGGAAGCTACCCTTTAAATGCTTCAATTGTGGCGGTGTTGGTCACTTTGCTGCGAAGTGTCCGCTGAAAGAAAATAATGATGATGACTCTTATGTTGATAAGAGTAAGTGGAAGAAAAATTTCAGAAAGAGGGGCAAAGCAAAAAGCTTCATCAGTCAATATAATAACAGCACGTCTGAAACTTCAGACGATGATGAATCAGCCGAGGCAACTGAAGCTCTCTTCATGGTTACCGTTGAAGAAGAAGAGGAGCAAGAGCCGGAAGAGGAAGAGGAGGCTGAGGTCAATCTCGAAGAAGAACTCATTGCCGCACTTGAGGAGCTTAGCATGGAACGAAAAACAAGTAAGAAAAATCTGAAACTTCTTCATGAATCTGAAAGTTCAATTATTGCTTTGAAAACTCAAGTTGAAGAATATAAAAGAATGGTGGAAGTCCTTCAAAATCAAATAAGTATCAAAAAGGAAGAGGCTATGAAACTTGAAACTGAAATCGCTAGAGCGAAGGCTGAAAACTTGGAAAGTAGCCGAAAACTCAAAGCACTCCAAGCGATTGAAGGGACAATGAAACTCAATGAAATTCTGAAAGTTCAAAAGCCATTGCACAATAAATTTGGTATTGGATTTGAGACCGGAGAGTCCTCTAAAGCTGCACCTTCTTTGTTTATGAAACAAAGTGCCATACCTCTCAAGGCTACAAAGCATCAAATTCAGCCTAGTATTGAGATGTTCAATAAGAAAAGGTTTGTGGAGTTTAACCAGCCACCTAAGAAAGGAAGAATGTTCAGATTCTATGGTTATTGCTATCATTGTAATAGATATGGACATAAAAGAGCTGATTGCAAATTCTATGTTAGAAACAACCCACTTGTGACTAGGAACCCTTTTTCAATCCTAAACAGCTACAAAATTGAGTGCTATATGTCATAATTATGGACACTTGGCTAGGGATTGTAGGTTGCCTATAGCTAACCAATTTCAGGTTGAAAAGAAACCCAAGTTAGTTAAGGCATGGAGGGCAAAGAAAAGGAAAGATAATTCCAAAGAATCTCTCATTGTGCAAACGGCATTCAATGCACAAAAGAAGACAGCACCATGGGTCCTTGATAGTGGTTGTTCAAGCCATATGACAGGTGATAAGGAAAAATTCGTCAAATTACAGCACTATGAAGGCGGATCAGTGAAGTTTGGTAACAATGATGGTGCCAAAATCTGCGGAAAAGGTGTTGTTCAGCTAAAGGCAAACAAGATCAGATCAGACGAGGTCTTATATGTGTCTGGACTAAGACACAACTTGCTTAGTGTGAGCCAGATCTGTGACAAAGGCCACGAAGTTGTCTTCACTAAGAATGGTTTTGCTATCAAGAAGTGTAGCAACGGCAAAACAGTGGCTACTGGATCTAGGACTGCTGGAAATCTCTATACATTGTCAGATGGAGCTGAAAAGACTTGCTTGATGAGTCGGACAGAGGAAAGTTGGTTGTGGCACAAATGCCTTGGGCATCTAAACTTTGATAACATGTCAAAGATTTGCAATACTAAGGCTGTCAGAGGTATGTCTACAGTTGAAAAGCCTTCCAACCCCATCTGCGATTCTTGTCAAAAGGGAAAGCAAACGAGGGTAATGTTCAAGTCAAAGGAGCATCATTCAAAGAAACCTCTTGAGCTAGTGCACACTGATCTCTGTAGACCGATGCGAACTCAAAGCACCAATGGAGATAAGTATTTTATGTTATGCATTGATGATTATACTCGTATGTCATGGGTATTGTTTCTTAAGCATAAACATCAAGCACTTGATCGTTTTAAAGTGTTTAAAGCACAGGTTGAAAATATGCTTGGAAAACGTATCAAGATTTTAAGGTCTGATCGAGGCGGTGAATTCACATCTGAAGAGTTCACTAACTATTGTGAGCACCATGGCATTCAAAGACAGTATTCAGCCCCTAGAACTCCACAGCAAAATGGAGTTGTGGAACGGAAAAATCGCACCGTTCAAGAGATGGCTCGTACAATGCTAACTGAGAGCAAGCTAGCTGACAAATACTGGAAGGAGGCAATCCATACGGCTGTATACATTCAGAATCGATGCTTGATCAGGCCACATGAAGACAAAACTCCTTATGAGCTATGGTTTGGGCGAAAAGCAACAGTCAAGCACTTCAGAGTCTTCGGTAGCAAGTGTTACATCAAGCGTCTTGAAAAAATCCGGGCAAATTTGATGAAAGAGCTGATGAAGGTATATTTCTGGGTTATTCCTCATCTAGTAAGGCTTACAGATGTCTTAACAAATGGACCAGAAAAATCATAGAAAGTGCCGATGTTAGAATTGATGAAAACCATGAATCAAAGAATGGAACTCATTATGACAGTCCCGTTTATGAGGACTCGAGTGAGATTGATGATGAAGTAGCTAAACCTAATGATTCTGAGAAATCAAAGGATGACTCAGAGGATGCTACACCTAGAAAGAAAAGCACTTGGGTAGAGCAACACCCTAAGGATCAAATCATTGGAAATCCTGAGGTCGGTGTTAAAACAAGACAAAGTGTAGTTAGCAATTACTCACTTGTGTCCACCATTGAACCCAAGACTGTGGCTGAAGCCAGTCTCGATGAAAGTTGGTTGAAAGCTATGCATGAGGAGTTGGAGCAAATTGAGAAGAACTCCACATGGGAACTAGTCTCTAGACCTACCGATAAGAATGTTATTGGTACTAAATGGGTCTTTAGGAATAAGCTGAATGAAGATGGTCAGGTCATACGAAACAAAGCAAGGTTGGTTTGTAAAGGCTATGCTCAAGTTGAAGGCATAGATTTTGAAGAGACCTTTGCACTGGTGGCTCGTCTGGAAGCCATTCGTATGTTTCTTGCATTGGCTGCATACAAAACCTTCAAGGTATTTCAGATGGATGTAAAGTCAGCCTTCTTGAATGGATTACTTGAAGAAGAGGTCTACATTGAGCAACCTGATGGTTTTACTATTAGCAAAAATTCAGACCTAGTGTGCAAGTTGAAAAAGGCTCTTTATGGGCTGAAACAGGCGCCAAGGGCATGGTATGCAAGGCTGGACCTATATCTCCGCAAGATCGGTTTTGGAAAAGGACTGGTTGATAGCAATCTTTATGTCAAAACAGAGTTGAGCAAACAGCTGGTTGTTATTGTTTATGTCGATGACATAATCTTTGGTGGCAACGATGAAGAAATGTGCAGGAATTTCGCTGAAGAGATGAAGAAAGAATTTGAGATGTCAATGCTTGGAGAACTAAAGTTCTTCCTTGGTTTACAAGTTCAGCAGCTGAAACACGATATCTTCATATCACAGATGAAATACATCAAGGAAATGCTGAAGCGTTTTAACATGGAAGACAGCAAGCCAGTGAGCACACCAATGACAACGAACACAAAGCTAAGCAAAGATGATAAAGGTTCGTCCGTTGATCACACCACTTATCGTTCTATGATAGGAAGCTTGCTTTATTTGACTGCTACAAGACCGGATCTTCTGCAAGCAGTATGTATGGTGGCTCGATTTCAAGCATCACCAACTGAGACGCACCTCACAGCAGTAAAAAGGATATTTCGATATCTGAAAGGTACCATGGAGCTTGGCATTTGGTATCCTAAAGGCAAATCCTTCACTCTTGTTGCATACTCTGACGCCGATTGGGCTGGATGTATAGATGATCGCAAGAGTACAAGCGGTGGTGCATTCTATCTCGGTGACAGGTTGGTGGCATGGCATAGTAAGAAACAAGACTCAGTATCCCTTTCTACAGCGGAAGCAGAATATATTGCAGCGGCAACTTGTTGTACACAAGTGTTATGGATGCGGCAAATGCTCTCTGATCTAGGAGTTCCGACAACGGATCCTACGCCGATCCTCTGTGACAACACAAGTGCAATTCACATCTCCAAGAATCTTGTTCAACATTCTAGAACGAAGCATGTAGCAATTCGCTATCACTTTCTCAAGGAAAAGGTTGCAGATGGTGAGGTAAAGTTGGAATATGTCCCAACTACTGAGCAAGTTGCTGATATCTTCACAAAACCTCTGCCAAAAGAAGTCTTTGAGTATCTCCGAAAAAAATTAGGAGTTACTCACTCTCCTAATCCTTAGGAGTTGTGATTGAAAGGGGGAGCAAAGTATTCTTTGAATTTCCTATTCGCTCCTTCGTTGGTCCCTTTGGACTTGTTGTCAAAGGGGGAGAAAGACTTAAGCTAGGAGAAAGCTATCTTAGAAGAAGTTATGCTATGATAACTTTGGGGAGATTGGTATCAAGAGTGTTAGAGATCTTGATTCTATTTTTTTTTAAGACAGGGGGAGACTATGGTTCTGAAGAAGCTTCAAGAAGATCAACTAGTTTAACGTGTTTCAAGTGTTGAAGTTCCAATAGTGTTGCCAACAATTCCAAAGGGGGAGATTATTGGAATTTGAGATGACTTGAGAAGTCCTTTGAAGAATTGAAGAAATTAATATCTCAAAGTATTGTTTTGAGTTGGAATTATTGTCAACACATTGTCACAAGCATGATGATAATAGGTTGGTGTTGATAGAGCTTAAAAGAAGAATAAGAGTTGAAACAGTTCAGGAATTCAGAATTCCCGAAGCAGAGTGTGCGGTCGACCGGGCACCCCATGCGGTCGACCGAGCAAAGAGAAACCTGCAGAAAAAGTTTCAGATAGCTCCCAGTTATTTTCGTGACACAGTGTGTCATCGGTCGACCGGGACCCCAGGATGTCGACCGAGCACGATAGTTGTCTGTTTCCAGACTGTGTATGATGTCGACCGAGCAAGGCATGATGTCGACCGAGCACGGGAACCAGAGTTGCGCAGAAACAGAAGTCTTGCACGAAAATTCAGCATTCTTATCTATTTTGTTTGGGACTCTATCTAAACGAATTGTGGCCTATTTGAAACACTCTTAAGGGTTACAATAACCTATATAAAGGCATGTTTGGTTCGTTTTTAAAAAAGACACAAGAAGAGAGAAAGAAGAAAAGAGAAAAGAGAAGAAAAGAGAGAGAGTTTTGGAGAGAAGAGAGTGCTGTTGCTGTGTGCTGTTGTGTTGCACGTTTCTATAGCAAGTGTGGACGAGGATGTGCTCATGAAGATGGTGATTCATCCATAAGATAAGTGTCTCTCTGTTTATGCTTTAAATTTCAATTTGTAAGGGATTGAGAGAGAGAGATTGTAGAGGGGAAGGTTTATAGAAAAAGGTTTATATTCTTATTCTGTAGAACATCAAGTTGATGCTTGGTGTCTGGGGTTTGGTGATCCTATCTGTTGGTGCAGATAAATTGTAAAGGGAGTCGGTGCTTCCTAGATAGTTGGTGCTATCTGAAACTCAAGGGAGTAGGTGCTTCCTAGATAGTTGGTGCTATCTGAAACTAAGGGTTGGTGCTCTTTGTCGTTGGTGCGACTAAATAGATTCAGATCTGTCCCGGATTGGTGTTCGGACAGTCTTTGAACCGTGGACGTAGCCTTTCGGTGAACCACGTTAAATCTGGTGTCCTTGTGTGATTTGATTTGCTTTTGTTGTTAAATTGGACCTGTTTTTAAGGAATCACTGATTCACCCCCCCCCCTCTCAGTGATCGCGATATATAACAATCTTGATTTCAAGAATTAGTGGGACGAGAATCTACCGCTCTGTGAATTTGCCTACAACAATAGTTACCATTCAAGCATAGGGATGGCCCCTTTCGAAGCGTTGTATGGCAGGAAGTGTAGAACCCCAGTGTGTTGGGAAGAAGTCGGAGAACGCGGTTTTCATGGTCCATCTTTGGTTGAAGAAACAAGTGACAAAGTCAGAATTATTCATGAGAGATTGAAGGTTTCGAGAAGCCGACAGAAGAGCTATGCTGATGTTCGAAGGAAAGATCTTCAATTCCAACTTGGAGACAAGGTATTCTTAAAGGTATCTCCGGTCAAAGGAACACTAAGATTTGGGCAGAAGGGCAAATTGTCTAAGAGATTTATTGGACCGTATGAAATCTTGAGTCGGATCGGGGAAGTGGCATACAGATTAGCTTTGCCTCCAGAGCTGTCGGGTGTGCACAATGTGTTTCACGTGTCAATGCTAAGGAAGTATGTTTCGGACCCTTCGCACGTGCTACATCATGAACCGTTGGATGTCAGAGAGGATGCCACCTACATCGAGAAACCGGCAGAGATTATTGACACCAAAGAGCAAGAACTGAGGAATAGAACAATTCAGTGGGTAAAGATTCGTTGGGAGAATCATGGACCAGAAGAAGCCACTTGGAAGCTTCGTGATCAAGTCCAAAAGAAGTACCCTCAGCTATTCCTAGAGGTTAGTGATCATTTGGAGGACCAAATGTGATTCTTAGGGGTGGAGGATGTCATACCCCGACCCAGGTTTGAAATATTTAATTATGTTTAAACCGTGATTAGTGGATAAGTGAGGGTTAGTGGATGATTAGTTTATTTTATTAAGCTAGATTAGAATGTTTAATTAGCTTTGAGAGCCCTTGTGAGTCATTGACTTAAGTTTGACACGGGCCGGGGCGCCTGTGGATTGTGTGTGAAATTGTTGAGTTTATTCTTTATGCTTGTAGAATCCCAATTTTTGTGCATTTTGATTCATCTCATCTAGATCATCAACTTTCATGTTTTGGCCAACTTGATTTTGTGATCAGAAATCGCATTTTTCGAGGAAAAGGGCAAAACTGACATTTCACACAAAATCTGTACCCAAATTTCAAAAATTGTCAAAATTATACTTTTTGGAAAGTAGAAATTTCTCTGATCGTTTTTGTCTTCTTCGTCGTTTTCGTTCGGGGCCCGCAACTACCATTTCTAGCTTAGTGAAGACCGGGGCCCACAAGACATCTATTATAAGAAGGGGGATTCTTCTTCTTCTCCTTCTTCATTTCATTTCCAGCAAATTCTTAGCTAGGGTTTTCCCTTGCTTCCCACACTCTCTCTCTCTCTTCTGAAACTCTCATTTGGTGGAGTTTTCTTGGAGGATTGATCTCCTCAAGACCTTCCTCCCTCTTCAAGCTTCCCAAAGATACCCTTTTCAAGGGTTTTGAGCTAAGTAAAGGCCCTCATTCAAGCTTCTCTTCTCCATTGGGATTTCTCAAGGTTAGCAATGGCCTTCTAAACATGAGATTCTTGTTTTCCCTCTCCATTTATAGTGTTTTAATCCCATTTGCTAGGGTTTTCCTTGGAGATTTACCAATGTTGATTTTTAGGGTTTTTCTTGGAAAAATTTTGGGGTTTTTGTAGATTTGAAGCTTGAGGCATTAAAGCTTTGTTAGAAGAGTGATTTTTGCTCCTTTCTTGACTAGAGGCAAGTAAATTCTACAATTAATATGATGTTTTCCTATTTAGTTCCATTTCATGACTATTCTTCTTGTGTACTAATCTTCCTTGTTTTATGGATTTACTTTGATGGAATGGACCAATGTTATATTGATTTCAACTCATGTTATTGTCTTACAATGCATTTAGAAGTTTGTTTTCACTTTGGCTCTTTAGGAAATTTGGTTTCCTTGTGTTGAAGATGGGTGCTCAAAGAAAAGGAGATAAACTTTGACCCTTTTTAAGAGTATTGTATTTGATTTATTAGATAATTATGGATGATGAGTTGATGATTAGTGGAGCTTAAGAAAGAGCCCAAGTCATTGTGGAATTGTGTATGAAAGAAAGGAGATTGAAGAGGATCAAAAAGAGACTCAAAAGAGGAAGAAGGAAGGAGATAAAGAACTGCCGAGCTAGACTGGGCAGGCCCAATCCGCTCGAGCGACCCACTAGGCCGCTCGAGTGCACCAGGCTCTGCCTGGCCCTCGCTCGAGCGGCCCAGCTACTGTCTGGGCTTCGCTCGAGCGGACCTGGGTTCGCTCGAGGGAGCCCAGCTCAGTCTGGGGGCTTGAGTTGGGCCTGGTTTAAGGTCCAATTGAGTCTACTTTGGGGCCCAATTGAAGGCTGTGTTGGGCCTGTTCCCTAGGTGTCTTTTGGGCCTGTTTCAAGGTCAATCATTGGGCTATTTTGAGACCCATTCTTTGATTCATTTAAGGGCTATTTTGGGGCTAAATGGGCGGACTGTTTTGGGTTTATTTTAATGGACTGTTTGAGCTTGGGTAAGGCCAGTTGTGGACCTGATAAAAAGGGGGTTTAAACCTACATTTAATGAGGACTCAATGGATATAAATTCAAGTCCACTTCAAGCCTATGTCCAAGCCCAATTCAGCCCCAAACTCTTTTCTATAAGTAGAGCCCATTCAACCCTTTTACAAGCCTATAAATTATCGTTAGAATTGGCTCGGACTATGATTAAGACCACTTGGGAAACCTTCAAATCTAAATGTACACTTCATCCCTTGTGATAGTCAAGGATCTTCGGTGGCACCAAGTTACTTCTATTAATGACAAATAAGGGGTCAAATGTACATTGAGATTAACCACTTTAGACGATCGAATCATCATACATTCATTTCGTGTAAAAAGACTTTTGTTTTGGGTTATTTCTCCAATTCTTTTTAATGTTTTGAAGTGGTTTACCACATATTTAAGTATTGATAAGACTACTCACTTATTTTGCTCAGATTCGTCAATATGCATTGTTCGGAGTAGTTTTCTTATCAATTTTGGAAATGTAGCTTACAAATGGATTTGTATTTCTTCGAGGTTTCGAACTTTCACTCTAATGGCACCACTAGGCTTAGGTCACCTTGTCGGACTGATCATCCGGCTTGGGATCTTTAATTTGTTTGCCATCTGCAGTTTGGATTCTGTCTGTACCGACCATGGCAACGGCAATATCCGGTCCCACGAGTAGTGGCTACGGTTCTGTTTGATGACGACTATGTCGTTCCGGTCCCACGAGTAGTGGCTACGGTTTGTCTGCTCCGGTTACTTCGGTAACAGGAGAATATAGCTTTACGTGGGTTGCCAATGTTTTTATGCATTACTATTCATCTCATGGTAATTGTTTATTTTACTCATCATGACATTGGATTTGTAAACCATCGAGATGTTATCTTCTATCTTTACTTCGGCATTGTTATTAAATCGTGATTTAATCGTGACTATCATTTATTAATGTTTTGTTTCGCTATCATCCTATTATTGTTGTAATTGCTTGCCAGACCGTCATGTCTGACTCTCTTTTGTTGGTGCCAGATGTCGAGCCCCTCACGGTTGAGGCGCACTTCGAGGCGGAACCCATAGTTCCTGTGGAGGGCGAGTGGCAGCTCGATGATGTCATTTAGACGTCGGGTTGCTTTTGGAGCTGCGATCACATTTTGGGATTCCATGCTATACATTTTGGGTTTTTGGTTATGGCCATTGTTGGCTTATATTCTTTTGGGAAGAATTTGTAATCAATGACTAACTTTACTTTTGTATTAACTTTAAACTAATTTTGGGGCCTACAATGAAATGTTTCTCTTTTTGATGCTAGTCTCGTGCGTTCTCAACTTATACCCATTTTTGAGAGACTTTTATGTTTGCTACAATGCTTCCGCGCAGTTCATTTGTATGAAAGTGATTCTTATATATCACTGTTGGATCGGATTTCGGGAATCCTTACCGCGGAAACCTGTGGGAAACTAGCGTGTGCGGGCGGAATTTTTCGGCCCGTCGCGCCACGACCCCGGATTAAGGCCTTGTTTAGCGGGACCTCGGTCCGGGGGCGTGACACCAACAAAATGGTGCATCTTAAATCAATTGTTTCTTCCGGAAAACCCATTAATCAGATCTGCCTTGCCGGACAGATTAGAGATAGAACAGATTGTAATCTTTAAATATCCTTAATAGGGACATCAAAGGTGACATCGTGACAAATTAGGAAAAAAATATAGAGCTAAAAACTCTAAATTGTATAATGCACTTAGATTATGAATCTTCCTACTTGAAATCTCTTCAAGCATCCCTAAAATGGACAATGAAGCCAGGGAAGATCATCCTTGTTGGGTTTTTTGCTATTTTCTCCTTTCATAAACTCATTTTTTATGGTCTCGTTTCTCATGTTTCTTGCAGGTCCTGCGAGTTTGGAGGGCTCCAAAAGTGTGTTTTTATATTGATCAGTGAAGGCTTTTCTACTAAATCCAAGGTTTACACTGCTCATCAATTGATACCCATTTGTTCTACAGGCCAAATAGGTTATGCTCTTGTCCCAATGATTGGCAGAGGAGCAATGTTGGGTCGTAATCAGCCTGTGATTCTACACATGCTTGATATCCCTTTTGCTACAGAAGCCTTTATTGGGGTGAAAATGGAGTTGATTGATGTTGCATATCCTCTCCTCAAAGGTATACTGTATACCTCTAAAGGATGCATCTAGTAAAATTCCGTTCTTTTGTCTTTGCATTCAATCACAATTCACATGACTTTTATTTGTCCTTGATCATATGCCTTTTTTCTTCTCTAATGAATATATGGTTCAATAGGTGTTGTCGCCACCATAGATGCTGTTAAAGCTTGTACTGGTGTGAATATAGTAGTTATGGTTACTATTGGTTCCCTTGAAGGAGGGAATGGAAATGAAGGATGTGATGTCTAAAAATGTATCCATTTATGAGGCTCAAGCATCAGCATTGGAGCAATACGCTTGTTGACACAAAAAAAATGACAGTTTGCCTCTCCAACCTCCAGAAAGCTACATGAAGTCGCAGCCTGCCATAAATAGGCAATGCTACTTCAAAAATCAAATCTTGTCAGAATAAAAAAAAACTACAAGATCCTTCAAGATAGCCAAAAGATGAGTACACAAGAAGTTTCAGGCCATTTCAAAATCATTTGGCCTAACTTCGCTTCTTCGATAGCTGAACAGGAGCTCCCTGCGGCGACAGCATGGGAGACACCAAATCTTCGATCAAAGCCTATAGATGGTCTCAAAATACGTCCAAAATGCTCCACGCCAAGTTCCAAGTCAAACCGACAACGTTTGACCTTACACCAACCCTCAAATAGCTAAATCAAGCATCTCGGCGGTGAGAACCACCAAGGCCATCAATCATCAGACAAAGTACATGGCTGGCTTCAAGATGCTTACAAAGGGCTACACGTCAAGTTTTAGGTCATTTCGACAACATTTGACTATACTTTAACTCTCGGAAGCCAAATCAGGCCTCTCAGCGGTGAAGCTCCCCGGGACCATTGTTTCCAAGACAGAGCCTGTGGATCATCTCAAAATGACTCCAATAGGTTTCCTGTCAAATTTCAGGTCAATCAGACATTGGTTGACTGCACATCAAGCCGCGACACCTTCCTCGCGACAAAATCACGTCTACTTGCGACAGGACCCTATACGGCTGCAAAACTCAAATAAAAGCCTATGGTTGGTCTTATTTATTGCTCAAGAGGCTTCACCTCAAATTCCAGGTCATTCCGACATCGTTTCACCCAGTTTCAGCTTCCGACGGAAAATCGGTAGCTCTATGCGACAAAGTCTTCAACTTTTCCAGAAAATTGGAAACTTTGCACTTCAAAATGCAAGGATTCTCATCAAGTTTTATACAGGGAAATCAGGCCAACAAATGTTAAAAATGCCAAGAAAAATATTGAAGAAAAAAGATTCAGAAAAGACATCAAAACGGCAGCAAAACGGGACAAAAGGGGAAAATTTCCCCCCAGGGTCGCCGGCGACCATGGAACTCCGAGTCTTTGGATTTCCCCCGGAGAGGCCCGTTTTCCGTCTTTTTTCATGTTTCGAAGCTTCCAACTCCTGTGGCTTTCCAAAATTCATACTTTTGAGGCACCGAATCCTTCGGCATCCGTCAAAATCACGGGTCCGTCTTCAAGAGTATCAAAATCAACATTCATCGCCAACCGGTCGACCAAAAAGTGCACTTTCTAGCCGTTCGTTCGAGAAATTGATAGGACAGATGTCACCGGCCTATTGTTAGCTATCCATGTCTGAAGTTACATGGTCATCTGATGTTAATCAACATGTAGATCCATCGATGATTATCGCCAGAAGAATTCCAAAAGACGCGGCACGACCCGCGACTCTTAACTGCTCGACGACCACTTAATGCAATTAATTGACTAGCTTTATTGTAGTCATTAATTCATTTCTTTGGATGGCCCAATCAGAAGTAAGCATCCAGGAGTTACAAGTCGATTCATGGCATTTAAGCCATGAAACTCCTCCCATCATGGTGATTAAAGGCGATTAAACGCTCTTAATCTCCACCGGCAAATCAGAAGCCAAGGTCCAAGAGTTACGAAATAAAGGAATTAAACCTTGTAACTCCACCCTTTATGTAGCTTTATGACAATTAAGGCTCATAAACTCTCCTAAATGGCTACCTAAGAGCCTATAAATAGGAGAGCACTCCAAGCATTTCATAGAGAACAGATCCCAGATTAGAAAAAAGCATAGAAAATCCAGAGAAAGAAAGATAGAAAACTCTATGAAAGTTCTGCACCTGTCACCACTACAAGGTGACAAAAGTCCCTTCGGGGGTACCCCCCCCCCCAAGGTCCTTGTCTTCTCCTTCTGCCTCCAATGGCTTAGACGTGGCTTTTCAGCCCGTCTACTTAGCTTTTTATTGGGCATAGGACCTCCTCTTGGTCTTTGTCCTCTAAAAATCTGAGGTTATAGCCAAGCCAAGCGAATCAAGAGCATCCTCTATTCTCATCTGCATGGATGATGGCGAAGTCCACACATGGCTTGCGACCGTCAATCTGAACGAGTCCCCCACAATCTCCTGAGAAGTTAGATCCCCCTTTTCTTGCTTTTCATTGTATTTTGTATTTTTCTAAAAGAGACAAAAATCACAACTCTTGTCTTTCATTATTGATAAGAATTGTAAATCGGCTATAAACGCAAAAATTGGCTATAAATGCCAAAACATTGCCTTTCATGGCAAATAAAAAAAAAATGTCTCTTTTCTTAAATATATGTGCAATGAAAACTTGAAAGAAGTTGATTTCCTTTTCACTTGCGAAGGTCGATCTCCAGATCACCACTTGTAATTCTAAGTAAAATAGAAAATCTAGCACACCCACACAAAAAAATGTTGATGCACGCCTTTGCCCCCCGGGCGCAAAATGGTCGGATCAAATGGACTCCCACGTCCGCCGACCTCAGTAGCACCGAGCAGAAGCGCGGTCCATCAATGCTGCTAAAGAACTCCAATAGCTTTTTGTTCAATCGGCTGACATCACGTTTTAATGGTTCTTGTTGTTCATAGTTGTTATTCTTAGTCTTGTTGATGGTGAGGTTATGAAATGTTATATAAAGGGATTGTAATGTTCTTGAATTCCTCTTTTCTCCTTTGTTTTTCTTTTTTCTTTTGACCTTTTTGTTTGGTGGCACAAATTCTGGAACCATTGTTGTACTTTGTAATTTGTAAAGAAAACATTTTCACTCTATCAATCTGAGCAGCATCCATGAGTCTTTCCCATTGTTTAAAGATCACATTTTAAAATCGAGGCCATCCACTTGCCGGATAATAAATTTGAGACTAAAAACTCTAAAGGACGGTAACGATTTCGTTATTGGAATATAACCTCCGTGAGCCTTTTTCCTTGTTTATGTATCTGAATATATAGTCAAGGCCAATCTCGTTGTATACAAAAAAGTTATCGTTATAAAAAAAACTTAGAAATCACTAATTTGGGTGAAATTCGTGAGCCTTTTCTTTATTTATGTATCTCAATATATAGTCAGGGCCAATCTAGTTGAAAACTCTAAACGATCGTAACGATATCGTTATCGTTTTTTGTCCTTTTGATATGGGGCGATGTCCTTAAACATATGGGGCGTGGGCCTTGTTCATGTGGGGCATGGGCCAATAGCTCGACTTGAACTTGAAAGGGTTCGCACCCTCAAAGCAATAGAACTTTAAATGGTTCCCACCCTTTGGGTGTTCAAACCAGTAGGTTCTCTAGAAAATGGCTCTAGATGGGAAATAATTGAAGGTTCAAACCTTTAAAGAGTGGGTTCGAACCTTCAGGCTATCTGGAATTTCACCCAGGAAGTGTAAAAATTAAAGGTTCAAACCTTTATGCTCTCTGAAAAATGGCTCTGGATGGGCAACAATTGAAGGTTCGAACCCTTAAAGAAAGGGTTCGAACCTTCAGGCTCTATGGAATTTGGCCCATGAAGGCAGTGAAGTGAAGGTTCAAACCATCACAACGAGGGTTCGAATCTTCGGGCTCTCTGGAATTTGGCCTAGGAAGGCAGTGGAGTGTAGGTTCGAACCCTCAAAACGAGGGTTCAAACCTTCATGCTCTCTGGAATTTGGCCTAGGAAGGTAGTGAAGTGAAGGTTCGAACCCTCATTTTGAGGATTCGAACCTTCGGGATATCTGGAATCTGGCCTAGGAAGGCAGTGAAGTGAAGGTACGAACTCTCACAACGAGGGCTCGAACCTTTGGGATTCGCCCACACAATAATGTTTTATTCAGCTTTGGCCAAGAGTGAGGGAATACAGATCTAAATCAGTTCTAATGGTGGTGATTCTAAATTGTCATTGCAAAAAAAAAATTCATCTGGTATAACAAAAAACGTGAACATATTGTTAGATGTTGACAGAACAATGTCCCTTTAATATGTTTTAAGAAACATTATTTAAATTGTATAATGTGTGATGATTATTTATCAGAACTGAACAATGGGACTAAACAAATTTCATCATGGTTTAAATGTTATCTAGGCAAAGAGAGCTGGTTCAATGCTGAAAAATCGAACAGTTGTAGAGCGGTCCATAGCTAAGTGGTGTCAAATAATTGAACAAATGAAACCCAAGTTGTAGCCATTCTTCAAGAAGAAAGGTTTCATGTCTGATCTTTGTATTTATATATATATATATATTTGTTCCCACTGATTCTCGCTCTGCAAGTATTTCTAAGAAACACCAACCTCTTTACAGGGAAGAGAGAGCTTTAAGAAAAGCTAAAATGGAAGCAACAAAGGTTTTATTTTCACCGCACGATCCATGTGTTCTTATTTGTTTTTAGAGATTTTATCTGCCACCTGTTTAGGACTTCTATGTCTTGGCCAGTTTGATATTTTTTTCTTTCTTTTTTCTTTTTTTGAAACTTAACGATTTTACAGGCAGAAAATATGATTGAGCGTAAAGGCTTGATATAATTTCACGCCCTAAAAGAACTTGGTGCACAGCAGAAAGGAGAAGAGGCTTATAGCCATGGCTGCAAAGGTAAGCCCTACTACACAGTTGCTGTTTGTGTTGAAGTATACTTCGATGGAACTTTTGGTCAACAACAGATTTACCATTCATGCCTTGGAAATAGCTTAAACGTGTTCACCCACAAAATTAGATCACTTGTGCGCTATATGCTTTTGAATGTCTCCCTAATATTGTAGGAAATGTTGTGCATAGTACACTGAAACTTCACAGGCATTCTAGTATCACCTCAAGATCGAGGGAACCACGTAAATCTGTGTCTTCTGTGTGAGGTTTTCTTGCATCTTTTATTTTTTTCTTCTTAACAAATACATCTCTAGACAAAAAGAAAAAAATAAAACCCAGCCATTGAATTGGCCCAACATTGAAGTCTATTGGTGAATGAGGAATTTTACATCTAGTTTATTTATTGTAAGAACTGCCTTTTCAACATTTTCAAATTGCAGGACTTGAAGACTTCTTTCAATCGGCTCAGCATACATGGAAAACCGTTTTGAAACTCAACTAAGAATTTGAAGATCATCACTACCATTTAAAGGCGAAGTAATGATCACGCTGACTTGATTCATAATACAAAAAGATAAATCCCTCCGGATTGGATTCCCAACATAAATATTTTGCAAAACAGTTTTGATAGATTGATGTAAAAACTCAAGAATCCTCAAGCTTTGTCAAAGTTGGCATTGGGCTTCCTGACAGGAAATACTTGATGATGGGAAGAGCCAGCTTGGGTTTGTCAAGAGGAACCTGATGGCCAGCTCCCCTCACTGTGACAAGAGTGAGTCCTTCATACCCTTGGACCATCCTCCTACCTGTAATAGCACATTACAAGTGTCTGTTAAGTAGCAAAACTTATTCCATACAGTACACCAAAAAAAAAAAACATGCATTTGTTGATTGAATAAGCCAATTGACAAGAAGACACAAAATGCGGTCCAAATGACTTCCTTTGAGAGTGAGGAAATTGTTCTTTAATAACGATATCGTCACCATAATTGTTATGATCTTCATCCAATTTTGGTATCCGACAACAAAACATTGCTGACTTTATATTGAGCTGCATGAACAGTTAGAAGGACTTTTATTGAGAATACTCCTTCCTGAATAACCTCCAATTTGTATGATGATTTTGGGTGTTTTGGAGAGAACCCACCCAAAATATTTATAAGAGGTTCCAAAAATAAGAGGTTGGAAATAAGCGTTTGTCAAGAGTTGTAGAAATGGTTGTAGAAATTGAAAATGATTTAAAGAAACCACTTATAGTTGCAACCTCTTACCCCAAACAAGAGGTTCGAAATAAGAGGTTTTTGCAAATACCCCAAACAAGATCCCTTCTCTAGAACAGCATAGTTCCAACAGTTATAGAAGCTGAAAATGAAAAGAAAACAAGAAAATAGACAATGTGGAAGAGAGAAGAACAGAGAAAATCACCTTCGCTGAAATCTCAGATGGAAGATGACGTTGCAGAAGTTGTGGGAGTTCCGCCGGAGGATCTGGCCGGAATTGCTTAGACAGCAGGGAGCGGAGGGGAGAGCAAAAGCCAGGATGTCAGAGAGAGGGAAAGAGAGAGCAGCAGCAGAGAGGGAGAGGGAGAGGGAAATTGAGAGCAGGAACCGCAGCGAAGAGAACGCAGCGAGCGGAGAGGGAGAGGGAAGGAGAACGCAACGACCGAAGAGGGAGAGGAAAAGAGAGAACCGAAGCCACAAGCAGGATGAGGGAACGAGAGAGGAGGGAGCGGAGGAGAAAGAGAGAAAATACGGGAGAGGAGAAATTTGGGGAAGAGAAGGAGAACGAAATCGTTCGATTGAGGTGGTTAGGTTATAATTCCGTCACGATGTCGTTCGCAGAATGAAGGGGTAAAATGGTCCAAAACGACTATACGTACACCAATACGGGTGTTTATGTGTATTTCTGATTTAAATGGGATAATACATGTTTTGGGACACTTTTTTGGTAAAATTCCCTAATCACAATAATGTTGAAATAACATGAAAAAAAATGATTGACAGCATTATATAAATATTTAGTTTTTTACTTATTTATTATTTATTATTTTGTGGAGAGTTAAGAACGGCCAATCAATCACGATCTTTTCTAAGTGTCACAAAAAATATCAGATAATCACAATAATGTTGGAATAACATGAAAAAAATAAGAAAATATCTATAAAGATGATTTTTACCACATTTTATTATTTATTTATTTATCTTTTCTACTTTTTTATTATTTCTTATTTTTTAAATTAATTATTTTGTGGAGAATAATATATGGGACAACTTTATCATCCATAATAAAATTGGGTTGTTTTGCTCCATCCCCGTCTCATAAAAATATCATGCATTGTCAAAGCCTCTTGTGGTCCCTCAGAATCATCATGAGCATTAGCAATAGGTTTCATAGAGTTCTTGTTAGCCAACTTAGTTTCATGGGGATTTGATATATTAATTCCCCCCAAACCCTATTCCCCCAATTTCATGACTAAAAATCTACACAAAATTTTTTTTTTACACTTTTCTGCCCCGAATCCCATGATATCATGGGAGTTTAAAAGCCCATGATATCATGGGATCTAGATCCAGATAAGAAGACTGCGTAGACTTTTTAATGTACGGACTTTTCAACTTTTAACATTTGGATCCCATGATATCATGGATTTTTAAACTCACATGATATCATAGGATCCAAGGTGTGAAAAAAAAAATGTTTCAATCATGAAATTGGGGATGCAGGGTTTAAGAGGGAATGATATGTCAAATCCCTTTTATCTCTCAAAGCCTTTAACTGAGATGGTCACCCCTATCTCTTGTGGTCCCCCCTAGGGGCCCTTTTTGACCCCAGGTACCATTGGCACTAACCATGAACAAAGGAAAAATGAGTTTTAAGTATAAACATAAAATAAAATGGAAATTTTACTGGAAAAATCCCCTTAAAGTGGGTGAAGACAAAAAATGGATTTGGTTTTAGGTCTTTGTTTTTGACCTTGTGACCTAACAAACTGTATGTGGCAAGTTAGGGGGTTGGGTTTGGTTTTGATCTTGTGACCCAACAAGCTGTATGTGGCAAGTTGGGGGGTCGATTTTGGTTTTGACCTTGTGACCTAACCAGCTGTATGTGGCAAGTTGCGGGCTAGTTTTTGGTTGTTGGTTTTGTCCTTGTGACCTAACAAGCTGTATGTGGCAGGTTAGGGGACCGGGATTTGGTTTTTTGTGAAATGTCAATTTCAAGATTTTGGCTCAATTTGGTATGTGAGGCTGGATGGTTTGAATTTTTTGGAAGCTTGTGAGGCTTGGAATTCTTTTTCGTATGGTCCAATCAACTCAAAAAAGGCATTGAACCATTTTGTATGCTCTTGGTAAGAGGGATTTTTCTTTGACTAAAAGCCTCTTTTAGTGCCTATGTGGTCAAACCTGACACATATGGGTTAACCCATGGGACCTTAAGCTTTTAAGATGACTTAGATCTCATGTGGTCTCTTTTTTGTAAAGAAAATCTAAAAATATCTCCTTTGGATAGAGAATATCTAAAAATATCCTTACCTGTAGAGAATCTCTCATGTTCCTTTTATTTTGGGAGAGAATATCTCAAAGTATCTTTCTTTCGGAGAGAATATCTCAAATCTCCTCTCTTTTGGGAGAAAATCTCTAATCTCCTTTCTTTTGGGAGAGAATCCTTCAAAGATATCTTTCTTTTAGGGAAGAATCTTTCAAATTTCTTTTTCTTGGGAAGGTTGCTAATTTGTAGCACTTACCTCCATTCTTTTCTCCTTGTTTCCTTCTTTGGTTTACTCTCTTCTATAAAGGCAAAGGGAGATTGGATCTCTTGCTCTTATTGCTTTCTTTTGCAAAAATCTCAAGAGCACTTCAAGATCAAGAGTTCCTCAAGAATCTTCAAGTTTTTCTTCTCTCCATCAATGGCTTCAAGTAAGTCTTCTTTTCCAAGAAAACTCCATTGTAGAAATAGGATGGTAAAAAAAAAAGTTCTTGTCTTTTTCTTTTTTTCTTTTCCACGTGTTTCTGTTTTTCTTTACACGTTTTTTTTTCTTTTTTTTTAACTTGTTTATTTTTTTACATGTTTTTTTTATGGGCCGTACGGACAGATCCGTACGGACCTGGCCGTACGGCCACGTGGCAGTGGGCCAGCTCCCTTTTTTTTTTTTGCTTTCCCTCTCTTCTTTTTTTTTTTGAGAAGGTTTCTTTCTTCTCTTTTTTTTCGCTCACCATGATAATGCGTTTTATGCAAATCAAGATGTTCATGTATTGCATTTTTTTTATGCATCAAATAAAAGGGGCTAAGATTTCTAGGTCAAGCCAACATGAGTTTTGGCTTAGACAAAGTTTGATTGGTTTTGACCAAGTTGGGTTGGAATTGGTCAAACTTTAGTCAAGAGTTTCCTAGCATCTAATGCATGGCAATTTACTTTCCATGCATGATTTTTGTAAATTGAATTGGGAGCATGATGTGATGGTGTATACCCGAAAATCTTTGCAAATTTTTTGGACTTTGGAGCTCACAGCGATGTTGAGCCCTTCCCAATTTTGCAGAGATTTGAGAGGCTTTTGAATGTTTGGAGTTTTGGAGCTCGCAGCGACGTTGAGCCCATCTTCAAGCTTTCTGTTTCTTTTGGGGTGTTTCCCTTTTCTTCTGAATTGCCCTGGAATCATGCCAAAATTTCGCTAGATTTTCTTTAAGCAAAATTCTGTCATTTTGATGATTGATCTTTTTTCTTTGCAACCTTTGCAAGTAGTTCCTCCAGAACGAACAAGGGTAAGGAGCCTGTTACAAGCGTACTTCGTCGATCTGCCAGATCTTCTAATGCGGCCGTTCAGCAGGCCTGAGAGAAGGTCCAGTATGTGGAGAGAAATTTGGAAGAGTGCGACTCCCTCAACAGAGATGAGATGAGGCAGCAACTGATCGCTCTAAAGGGTGAGGAGTTTTATAAGATCATGGTAAGCAACCGTCCTTGGGACATGGGCGATCAGAGCGTGGTGCCCAAGCCTACCTTTTTCATTTGGTGATGCAGTCCTTGGCGACATGACATACCAGAGAAGATGTTTTCAGTTCTCCTACACAGCTGGTGGTGAGGAGAGGGCTGTTGTTACCCAGTCGACTTTTGATTGTACTATCTCGATCATGAGCATTTCTCCCACGTGCTCTAAGAGGGAATATCCTCCAAGCTGGGTGAAAAGGACCAGTGTGATCAAGACCGGGATTTTTGTTGGCGGTCCTTCCGGATATACGGAAAAGTCGCCTGCTCATATGGACATGTTGATGCCGGCCAGCGGCTACCAGGGCTCTGATTATCCGTTGGTTGATTTGAAACCGATTGGCCTTGGTATTTTCAGCGGTGACGGCAGCAATTGGGTGAAGCCTTTTCGACTTCGTGGCCGTTTCAGTGCCGACTCTGATTGGGAGTCGTGGACTGATCACGTCTTGCTAATTGTTGACGCCGTTTTGAAGGAAACCGTGATTTTTGATGCGGTCCGCAGCGTTTAGGGAGACCGTGATCTTTTCCGACGAGGCCTTCATGGCTATGTTGGAGTCATTCCTTCCACAAACCATCACCTTCATTGTCACGAATGGTGAGATTGGTTTTTCTTTGAAGGAGCTGAGCCCATTACTAGGTTGCCTATCATTGGTAACCTCAATGAGTTCATGCCCATCGACAGCATCCTTGAGGAGCAGTCTGAGGAGTTTAGGCTTCTGTACTTTCTGCTTGTCGCCTTCTATGATTTTTTGAATGAGAAGGAGGGCTCGAATGTCAGATCCAGTAGTTTGAAGAGTTTTAGCTCTTTGTTCCCTAACTTCTTTGACAGCAGGGAATCTTCTGATAGCATGACCCGGGAAGCCAGGGCTGAAGATCCGGGTTCGAAGAAGACTTCGCCCATGTGAGAAGAGTTGAGGGATTTCTTCGCGGGTACAGACGCCATTTGTTCTGACATTGCAATGCGGAGAGATCTTGTTATTTACCTCACTTACTGGCTAGGTGAGGCTATCTTTGCTGGTGGAGATGGAACACACATCAGGCCGCATTGTATTTATCTGGTTTGTCAGTTGGCATTCGGAGAACGGCTTGCATTGGTGCCAACTCCTTACTCCTATTTGTGTACCTAACTGTAGGCTGCTGCTTTCTTGGTTCGGCTTGGGCTCCCTATGAAGAGGGTATTTTCAGCCCACATCTTTTATTCGTGGTATGTATACCACTGTCCTGGCTTCCACCGGCTGGTTGCTGCACAGGATGATGATCCTCTCATGATTCAGTTGGCTAAGGGTAAAGATGTATTCAAATCTCTTTTGTTTGCCCGCATGAGGATCCGACGGTTCAGGGACGTCGAGATGCGGCAGTCTTCAGTGAAGCTTTTTCCGGAATTGTGGAAAAAGTCTTTTGATTTTGGTGCCACCAGTGACTCCACCAGTGCAGGGTCGGGAAGGCATTACTCTTGACAAATGCAGAGAATGAGTGACTTTTCAGCATATGTGTCGGCACAATGGTGTACCGTAGACATCTTTTCATCGACATCCAACCGTATGTTCCTTCCCGTTTTGCGCTGCAGTTGGGCTTTTCTCAAGGCGTTGTTGGAGCGCCTTCGAGTATGGTGAAGCGCTTTGGAGGTTTGTAGGACAACATAAATGCATGGGCTTTTTATAGTGCTGAAGACACTACTGCCATGATTTCTAATCCTGAGCTGTCGACTTTCCGGACTACTGGCTTCACGAAGTGTTTCGTGGAGAGCTTCTTGACATACCGGGGACTTTCCAAGAGGGAGCTTGATGTTAAGCTGTCTTTCAGAAAAGCCATTAGGAAGTCGGATGGCATTAAGCGAGAGGAAGTTTTGGCCTTCCTTTCTGGAGAGAAGCATAAGATAGGCTTTCTCGGTGACCAGGGCGTCATTGGTTCTGAAGCTGTCCGGGTAGTACCTGACGAGGCCTTAGCTCAACTAGAGAAGGAGGAACCTGAGCTTGATGCTTGGATACAAGTGGCACAGAGGCGAGTTTCCGTGGAGTCTACTGGCAGGAGCAGACCATCCAATGAGGGGTCAAGTGGGAAACCTGACTCTGACAGTAGGGCAGGTTCATCTAGAAAACCAACCCGCAGAAGCATGAGGAAGAGGAGTCAGTGTCACAATCATGAAGACTCTCATGATTTGGAAGTCCCTCTCACCATCAATGAGGAGGTACTGGGTAGTGTTGACGAGCCTCCGGAAAAGAGGAGCCGATAAGAAGAAACTGTCAATGAAGGTATGATTCTTCCTCTTTGTCTTTCCATTTCTTTCATGGAGTTTTCCATGTTCTAATTTGCTTTCTCTTCCTATTTTTCTTTTTAGCAGAGGATGATGGCTTGGTGATGCCTGAGGTTCCGACCGATGAGGTGGTGACGGATCCGGTTGTGGCACCTGAAGAAGGACCGAGGGACTCTGGAGTGATTCCAGAATCTCCAACTGGTATGACTTCTTTTGCTTTCCCTTTTTTTGTGTCTGTGTCGTCGTTTGCTAACATTTTTCTTATCGGCTAACTTGCCAAGGATTTTGATGACTTTGAACCATCAATGGATGCAAATGTTGATGATGCTTCCGATGAGTTCATGGAGGAAGAGAGTATTCCGCTAGCCGTCGAAGAAGGCACTTTGTAGTGATAACCCTAATGATAATGAGTTTTTCAATTGCATCATATTCATACCTTTTGTGTTTCATTGGCAGGTTGTGAAGTGACAGGAGAGATCCCATCGCTTTCTTCAAGACCAGAGCAAGGGGTGACAGAGGTTGATCCGGAGATAGGGACTTCTACAACCAGTTCTAACACGACAGAGGTGACACCTCGTGCTGAGATTCCTTCCCTAGTGGCTCCCAATTGGAAAGAGTTCTTTTATTACTCTTCCAACAGAGCATGACATGAGCAGCCGACCAATGGAGAAGGGTGAATCTTCATCCGATTCATCTCTTCAATTTGCGAAGAAGGTCATGGCACAAGTTTTGATCTCTTTGATTGAGACTCTCCTTTCTGGACACTTGGATGTCGGATTTGGCATGATCCAGCATGTGCAGGAGATTCTCGCTGATACCGAAGGGGTTGGTCTGGATGTCACAGGAGCCAGGGCGATCGTTGATAGGATCATTGCACTGGGTGACAAGTGGTTTGAGACCATGGCTTTTCCTGACGATGAACTCTTCAAGATGTTCCTGGACCCTGCTAATAAGGCTCAGTCTGACATGGATGAAACCAAATAGTGCATGAAGCAGTTCGTCCGAGAGAGGAATTTAGAAGAGTTAACCATCACTGAGCTGCAATGCGATATTGAACGCCTTGATAAGGCGGTCATCGAGGCTAGGCAACGTCTTGAGCATTTGAAGGCGCAAGTCGCAGCCAAGTGGACTGCTATAACAGAGGCTCGTGATAGGGAGAGGGCTCTGATTCGCAAGGTTATAGATGCCGATTGAGTTCTCAAAGAGAGGACTCAAGAAAACAAACGATGGCGAACTGCTTGGGAAAAGCTTCCAGGTGTCGAAGAAGGGTTACAGCATTCTTCAGCATCTCATGGCAAGTTTCTGAACAATCGTGCTTTGGAAGCTCTGACAATTGAGGCCAAAATTCTGCTTGAGGAGCTGGAACTTTGGCTAGAGGCCATTTCTGGCTGAGCTCCTGGTTTCTCTTTTTGTAATAGAATTTCTTCTTTTATTTTGGTACCACATGTTTTTTTTTTGTACTCATTTTTTTGTAGTGCTTGTGAACACTTCTCTTTTTTTGTATTCCCTCTGTGATGAAAGCAATAGCTTAAATGGGAATGTTTGTTTTGAAAATTTGATCAAAAGTTTGTCATTTTGTGAAAATCTTTTGTCAAATGATTGTTTTGGCATGAGAGCTAGATTTTGGCATGAGAGCCAGGTTTTATGGCATTTATAGCCTATTTTGGCATGAAAGCCAGGTTTTTGGCATTGATAGCTGATTTTGGAATGAAAACCGGATTTTTGGCATTGATAGCCCGGTTTTGTGGCATTGATAGTCGAGTTTGTGGCATTGATAGCCGGATTTTTTGAAAGCCATGTTTTGGTTTGTTGGCATGAAAGCCGAGTTTTTTTTGGCATTGATAGCCGATTTTTGGCATGAGAGCCAAGCTTTTGTGGCATATATAGCCGATTTTGGCATGAGAGCCAGGTTTTTTGTGGCATTTATAGACGATTTTGGCATGAGAGTCAGGTTTTGGTATTAAAAAATGCAAGTATCGACTAAAAGTCGCCTCCCTGCTGAATGTTCTTGCAAGTATCGATGGAATGTTGTATTCTTGCTCATTCGGTTACGAGTATTGATGGAATGTTGCCTCCTTGCGGATTTGGGTGCAAGTATCGACTAAGCGTCGCTTCCTTGCTTTTCAAAAAATTTGTTTTGCGGGTACTGACTTGATGTCGTTTCCCCATGATTTTTGAAATTTCCGGTTTTCTCAAACCTTTGAAAATTGGGTTGTGGATATCAACTGAAATGTTGCTTCTCCACGATTTTAGGTTTTTTTTAACCTTTGAAATTTGGGTTATGGATATCAACTGAAATGTTGCGTCTCCATGATTTTAGGTTTTCTCGAACTTTTGAAATTTGGGTTGTGGATATTAACTGAAATGTTGCGTTTCCATAATTTTTTGCAAGTATCGACGAAATGTCGCTTCCCTATAATTTTGGAACTGTCGAACATGGTTCGCATTCTTCCTGATTTTTGGGTTGTGTAAGTATCGACTAAGCGTCGCTCCCCCACGGTTTTCTTTTTAAAAAAAAAAAAAACCATTTTTTTGTTTAACGACATGAGGGTCGTAAATTTTGACTTAAAACCATTTTGGTGGTAAAAGGCAGGGTGGATTAGGGGGAAAATCCTGACTCCGAATTTTTTATTGAAACCATGAATTTTGGGTTCAAGGGTCGAAAGTTTTGGTCAAGCTACGGAGAGGCTCCTAAACTTGGATTTTTTTTTAACAATGAAACGATGAAAGTAAGCATTGTTTGAGTTTCTAGAAATTTCAACATTTAATATGAAAATTCTAAAAGGAATGGGTTTGACGAGCGAGTACCTGGGAAGAGGCTTTGGCCATCTAGGCATTGCTCTAACCTAGTTGGGTAAGTCTTCAAGGGTAGTACTGCTTCAAGAACTTCTCAGTTGATGGGCAGCATACATCTGTCACCCTCCATGTTTAGGAGGGCATATGCGCCATTGGAGACGACCTTGTCGATGACATAGGGTCCTTCCCATTTTGGCTCAAACTTGCCTTTGGACTTGTGAGCGAAGACCATTGTCTTTTTACCGCAAGAACCAAGTCACCCTTTTTATAGGCGCGTTGCCTGACCTTCTTGTCGAAAGATCCGGCCATGCATACTTGGTAAAGTTCAATGCTCCGTCGAGATTGTTCAGCTCTTGGAGACGCAACTTTACATTGCTTTCTTGAGTCATGTCATTTTGCAATGATACCCATAGGGAAGGAATTTGTACCTCCAAAGGCACGACAGCTTCGCATCCATAGACCAAAGAGAATGGTGTGCAATGGGTTGGTCCTTGAACGGTGGTTTGGTAGGCCCACAAAGCTTCAGAAAGTTTGTCGCTCCAGTCTCTTTTGTCACTAGAGACCATTTTCTAGAGGATTTTGCAGAGTGTCTTGTTGAAGGCTTCTGCTAATCCTTTTACTGCCGGATTGTATGGAGTCGAAGGACAGCTTTGGATTTTTCATTTATCGCAGAACCTGTAGAATCGATGACCACGAAATTGCGGTCCGTTATCATGGACGAATCTTTTAGGTATGCCGAAACGACAAATGATGTTGGTGCCAGGAACTGAAGGACTGATGAGGTCTTCATTTCGTTGAGCGCAAATGCTTCTGACCACTTAGAGAAATAATTCGTTGCGGTGAAGATGAAGTGATGACCTTTGCTTGAAGGGGGAGAAATAGGACCTATGATGTCCATACCCCAGGCTTTGAAAGGCCATGAGATTGTTGTAGGATGCAGCCATTCTGGAGGCATGTGAACATAATCTCTGTGAACTTGGCATTGTTGGCAGCGCTTAGCAAATTGCATTGCGTCAGCTACCATGGTAGGCCAATAATAACTTAACCTTTTTATCTGATCGTAGAGCTTAGGACCAGCCTGATGGGCTCCACAAAGACTAGCATGAACTTCTTTGAGTGTTTTTTCAGCCTCTTGGTGTGACAAGCATTGTAGAAGTACTCCGTTGATGGATTTCCTGCAGAGGGTTTTTGAAGGAATATCCAAATGAAAGTTTGGGGATCGTCTTTGAATGCTTACCCGTTCTTTTGGATCTTCAGGTAGGATTTCGAACATAGTGTAATCAATGAACGGATCCCTCTAGTCGCCGATTGAAGGTCTAAGATAGAGATCCGACTTCCAACCACTCGGTGGCATTCAGCAACTGCTTGGTGTGTGTTAAAAGGAGGGAGGACCCTTCTCTTGCACACCGTGATTTGCATGTTTCCCTCTTCCTAGATCGCCATAGATGTGGCAAGTCCAGCCAGGGCATCTGCACGGATGTTTTCATGTCTATGAATGTGGGTGATGTGACAGATGTCAAACTTTTGTAGAAGCGATTGTGCCTTATTGTAGTAAGGCAGCAAATCAGGCTTCCTGACTTCAAATTTCTGATTCATCCTGTTGACGATCAGTTGAGAGTCTCCAAAGACTTCCAGCATGGTGATGCTGGATTCGATGGCGAGTTCCAATCCTTGGATCAAAGTTGGTATTCAGAGCTGCATTGTTTGTGCATGGTTCCAGTAACGAGAAAGTATGTGGAATCATGTATTTGTCGGGGCTAACAAAGAGGATGCCAACTCCCGAGATCAGCTGTCTTTTTTCATTTGTCCTGGTTGCACCGTCAAAGTACATGTCCCAGGAGGCATTTGGCGAGGAAGTCTCCACGTTGTAGATGGGTTCGTCTGGGAGATCATCTCTGAGTGGAGAATCTTTAGGCAATGGATGCTCTGCGAGAAAGTCTGCTAGAGCTTAGCATTTGATTGCTTTTTGCGATACATACCTAATATCAAATTGTGACAGAAGGATGGACCATTTTACCAGTCGGGCATTGAGAGAACCTGCTTTTATGACTAGGACCTTCAAGAGGTTGATCCTCGAGATCAAGTAGACTGTGCTGGAAAGCAGGTAGTGACGTAGCTTTTGTACGGCAAACATCACTGCAAGGCATTTTTTTTCGACTGGAGAGTAGCGATGCTCGGCACCTACTAGCATGCGGCTGAGCTAGTATAAAGCAACTTCTTTTCTTTCGTCATTTTCTTGTGCAAATAGAGTGCCCAGAGAATGGTCAAGGGCTCTTGTGTATGAGATGAATTATTTTCCAGTGGTAGGAGCAGCTAACACTTGACGTTTGGTCAAGTATGACTTGATATCTTGAAATGCACCTTCACAGTCAGCATCGCAGACAAAGTTAACACCTTCTTCATCAACCGAGAGAATGGACGGCACTTTCCCTAAAGATTGGAGATGAACCGTCTGATGTAGGCCAATCTTCTTTGAAGTCCTTTCAGTTCTCTAAAGGTTCTTGGAGAGGGCATTTCTAGAATGGCCTTGACTTTGATGGGGTCAAGTTCTATTCCAGCTTTCCGAACTAGGAATCTGAGGAACTTACCCGACGAGACGCCGAAGAAGCACTTCAGGCGATTCGTCCACAGTTTATGTTTGCGAAGTCGAAGGAAGACTTCTCGAAGGTCTTCGAGATGATTTTCTTTTCTTTTGCTTTTGACGGCGAGGTTATCAACGTAACATTCAACCATCTTGTACTGCATATCTTGGAATATCTTCATCATAGCCTTCTGATATGTGGCACCGGCATTTTTTATACCAAATGGCATGACAGTGGAGCAATACACGCCAAATGGAGTCCAAAATGAGGTGTGTTTTTCATCTTCGGGATCCATCTTTATCTGATTGTAACCAGAGAAGCCATCCATGAATGTCATTCTCTCGAATCCGCAGGTGTTGTCAATCATCACCTTCGGTATGGGGAGCGGGAATTCATCTTTAGGGCAAGCACCATTCTGGTCTTTATAGTCAATACAAACCCTGATCTGCCCATTTTTCTTTGTCACAGGGACAATGTTGGCCAACCATTCAAGATGTTGTTCCTCACGGATGAAGCCAACGCTTTTGAGCTTTTGAACTTCTTGTTCAAATTTATCCATCACATCTAGACGGAATCTTCTTTGGCCCTATTTGAAAGGCTTGATGTCTTCTTGAAGATTGAGTATGTGGACTGCTACTTTGGGGTCTAAACCAGGCATTTCAGCGTAAGACCATGCATAGCAATCAACAAACTCATGAAGAAAAGCAATGTACTCGGGTAACTCATCATCCTTTATATTCTTGCTTATGAATACAGGACGTGGGTTATCTGGTGTTCCCAAGTCTATCTTTTGAACAAGATTTTCTGTTGGAAGGTTCGAAGGTGGTTCCTCCATAATATTTTCGGAGGCTTCCAACTCAATGAAACCTTCTGGGGTTTCAAGGGCATTTTCAGACCAAGGGTTTGTTCCTTTCCATGGGTCTTCTTGATCGGTGATCTTCTCAAGGATTGCTATGAGATAGTCCAAATCGCCTGTTGAAACTGGGTCGAAGTAAGGTACTTCTTTTGGACATGAGGGTTCTTCTGGGTCAGAATACCACCTGTCTGTGTTATCGGACAATTCCTCTTCATCGTCAGAGAAATCGTACCAATTGGACGAGCTTCCTAGATCTTTATTAGGTGACTCTTCAAAGAGATATCTAGGGAGATTGATATCTTCATGGATATGAGATGTTGAGGCTTGGTCGGCAAATCGACTTTTCAGCCTTTGTGTCAACTGTCTCAAAGGAGTGTCGGGATCATACCCTAACCCATGTGAAGACTTTTCTACATGGCCGTAGAGTATCCAATCTTCCAGTTAGCTTTTGGTCAAGGTGGGCCCCAATGGCGTGAGAATACCATGACCTTCTCACAAACCGACTGGGTTTTAAGAATCATAGCCCATTTTCTTCATAATAGCTTGTGCGACAGGACTATATAGAAATAGTTGAGGCATACCTTCATTTTGGAAAGGTTCAAGCATGGAGTTTGATGAAGAAGATTGCGATCTATGGAAGAAGATCGGCTTTTCCTTTGCTGAAGTTGCTGGAACAACAAAGGAAGCAGACGTAGGATCTTCTACGTCAGCAGGTGTCTCCATTGGAGTAAGAGCAAGTTGAACTTGCAGAGTGTCATCTTGGCTTGACGATGCGTCATCTTCTGCCTTTGAATCCGAATCCGTGTCTTGGATGATAGGCACGAAAGAGACAACAAGTTTGCCCCCAAGCTTTTGCTTTGCCTTCTTCTCTTTAGTTATGATGACCAAAGGCTTTGAAGGTTTGAGGGCGATGACGAAGGGAGGTTGAATGCTCTCTTCGGATTTATCAGAGGGTTTATTTTCTTCCGGTGATTGTTGAGGAGCCTTGTCTTTATCTTTCTGGAGATTTTCGATAAAGGGTGTTATTTCCTTCTCCTCTTCTTCTTTTTTAGCTTCATATATCTGGGAGTCTGCGAAGTGGATTTCTTTACCTTTGAAGGGTTTTCTGTCCGTAAATACTCGATGTATCATGCCGTCCTCGCCGACGAAGGGACAACACCATTCTCTTGTATCCAGGGGCATCTGAGAAGGATGTTGTAGCATGAAGGGGTTTTTATTGCATACACAATGACCTCAAAGATAAGATCACCGATTTGCAATTTAAACCTGATTTTGCCGATAGACCTTTGAGTACTCCCATCGTATCCAAAGATAGATACAGATGTGTAGCTCAGCTTGCTGGGTGGGATACCCAACTCTTCGAGAGCCGAAGTGGAGATGATGTTGAGTGCAGAACCTGGGTTGATCTGAACTCTATGTATTGGCATTTCCTTGATGTACCCTGTGAAGTACAAGGGTCAGTTGTTCCTTATTTCGCCAAGTAGGAGGTCTTCCTTAGTGAAGGCGATGGTTGCACTTGCTTCCTTTTGAACCGAGAGGCATTCAATGCAAGATCCCTCAATTTTCTTCTTTTCTCCCTTTGAGGAAATTTTTTATTTTTCATCCCTATGTCCATTTCAATTTGGAGGACTTGCGAGGCATGTTTATCGACATCCTCATTCAGCTTTTGTAATTCTGAAATGAGATTATCACGAGTGCGTGGAGGCATTCGTAACAAATCTAGGATGTGCAGCCGTGCAGGTATGTGTTTGAAGTGCTCGATCAAGTAATACTTGAAAGCCTCCTTAGGGCTTGCATGTTCATTGTTGTTGCCACTTGGGGCGCTTACAACATCTTTTCCCGAAGGATTTACATAAGTAAAAGAAGATTGGTTGTAATTTTTATTGTAGTCCCGGCCAAAGCGGGTGCCTCTACCAACTTGGAGAGCTTCTTGAGAAGGGTCTTCGTTCGGAAGATCGTCTTCGGGAGTGTTGCTTCTCATTTGCTGGGGATGTGTTTGCAGCGGAGTTGCCATCCTCAGTGATTATGTTGCATGGAGTATTTTCCAGGAACAAGTCCTAAACAACATCCAGCAACTTTTCTTCTTTGTTGAATAGTTCATCGTCCCATACATCAATAGTTGAGGCTTCTCCATGATGATCAGTCGGGAAGGGTGTGAGTTCTGAAGTCACAGTCTCGGGAGACTAAACCTGAGAGGGTGTTATCTCAGTGTAAGTCACTTGAGAAGAGGTAGCTCAAGAAGATTTACTACCAGATGTGGCCAGAGCATAAGTGATCTCACCAGATAAGGCTTCAGAAGAGCTGTCATCCCGAACTATCACAGTACAGGCAGCTCCGATAGGAGACGTCGCTAGAATGGACTGTTGGGAGTCAGACTCATCCTCGAATGTAAGAGGATCATTAATCCAGCAATTTTCTCCATTTTCAGGAGTTAAGGGAGGATGTACCTGGTGGTCTTCAGGGACTTCCGGTTCTGGATTTTGATTGCGACGAAGCTCGTTGATGTGATCTTGCTCTTGTTTTAGGGCAAGTCATTGCAAGATCCTCACATACTCTTCAAGATCAGGCATGGGAGCCAAATCTTCTTCTTTGTCTGCTCCTTGTGGTTCAACATGGTTGGGTTCTACTTGAGCAATGGTAGGTGCTGGGTCAACAACATTTTCTTAAACAGCCTCTTTGTCTTCTTCATCATCAGACCAAGATCCTTGTGGCTGTAAGGGGTTATACCAGATTACTAGCATAAGGTGGGTTTCAGGAACCCATTCTTCATCGGAGAGGTATTCTCCTGTTTCAAGGGATTGCTCCCACTCGTCAGTGTCGCTGGACTCGTATCCATTCATGGAGAATACAACTACCATATTGCAAGATGATGGACCAGCACATTCTGCCCGCTCGGTTCTACCGAGGTCGGCGGACGTGGGAGTCCGTTTGGGTCCGACCTTTTTGTAAGCGGAGGGGGGCAGAGGCGTGCATCAACATTTCTTTTGTGTGGGTGTGCCAGATTTTCTATTTTACTTGGAATTGCAAGTGCTGATCCGGAGATCAACCTTCGGAAGTAAAAAGGAAATCAACTTCTTTCAAGTTTTCCATTGCACATATATTTAAGAAAAGAGACATTTTCGTGATTTGCCGTGAAAAGCGATTTTTTTTTGGCATTTATAGTCGATTTTGGCGTTTATAGCCGGTTTACAATTCTTATCAATAATGAAAGACAAGAGTTGTGATTTTTGTCTCTTTTAAAAAAATACAAACTACAATGAAAAGCAAGAAAAGGAGGATCTGACTTCTCAGGAGATTGTGGGGGACTCGTTCAGATTGACGGTCGCAAGCCATGTGTGGACTTCACCATCATCCATGCAGATGAGAATAGAGGATGCTATTGATTCGCTTGGCTTGGCTATAACCTCAGGTTTTTAGAGGAAAAAGACCAAGAGGAGGTCCTATGTCCAATAAAAAACCTAGTAGACGGGCTGAAAAGCCACGTCTAAGCCATTGGAGGCAGAAGGAGAAGGCAAGGACCTTGGGGGGGGATACCCCCCAAGGGACTTTTGTCACCTTGTAGCCGTGGTCGGTGTAGAACTTCCGCAGAGTTTTCTCTCTTTCTTTCTCTGGATTTTTTTGCCTTTTTCTGTCTGAGTTTCCATATTTTCTGCAGTCTGTTGTGTGTTTTCTGTGTTGTCTTTTCTTCTTGGAGTGATCTCCTATTTATAGGCTTTTTGGTAGCCATTTAGGAGGGTTTATGGGCTTTTATTGTCATTAAGCCGCATAATGGGAGGAGTTACAGGATTTAATTCCTTTGTTTTGTAACTCCTTTTTCTTGGCTTCTGATTGGCCGGAGGAGATTGAGGGCATTTAATCGCCATGATGGGAGGAGTTTCATGGGTTAAATGCCATGAATCTCTTGACTTATAACTCCCAGATGCTTACTTCTGATTGGGCCATCCAAAGAAATGGATTAATGACTGTAATAAAGCTAGTCAATTAATAGCATTAAGTGGTCGCCGAGCAGTTGAAGAGTCGCGGGCCGTGCCGCATGTTTTGGGATTCTTCTGGTGATGATCAATGATGGATCTTCATGTAGATCGGCATTAGATGACCATGTAACATCAGGTATTGGTTGCCAACAGCGGGTCGGTGCCATCTGTCCTGTCGATTTCTCGATCGGTCGGGTAGAAAGCACACTTTTTTTGGTTGACCGGTTGGCGATCAATGTTGATTTTGATACTCTTGATGATTGACCCGTGATTTTGATGGATGTCAGAGGATTTGGTGTCTAAAAAGTATAAATTTTGGAAAATACCAGAGGCCGGACGCTTCGAATCAAGAAAAAAGGCGAAAAATGGGGTTTCCGGGGCCCTCCCGGCAGTCCCAGGCCCCAGGGTCGCAGGGGTCTGCGACCCTGGGGGGTTTTCCCCCCTTTTGTCCCGTTTTGTGTCTGTTTTTGCTGTTTTTTTATTCTTTTTTTCTTCTGTATTTTTCTTGACATTTTTGATCATTTATTGGCCTGATTACCCTGTAGAAAACCTGATGAGAATCCTTGCATTTTATTTTGCAAAGTTTCCAATTTTCTGAGAAAGCCGAAAACTTTGTCGCGCAGAGCTGCCGATTTTCCGTCAGAAGCTGAAACTGGGTCAAACGATGTCGGAATGACCTGAAATTTGGGGTGAAGCCTGCTGAGCAATAAATAAGACCAACCATAGGCTTTTGTTTGAGTTTTGAAGCCGTTTGGGGTCCTATCACTTGTAGACTTGCTTTTGTCGCGATGAAGATGTCGCGGCTTGATGTGCGTTCAACCGATGTCCGACAATTGACTTGAAATTTGACAGGGAACCTATTGAAGTCATTTTAAGATGATCCATAGGCTCTGTTTTGGAAACCATGGTCCCGGGGAGCTTCGCCGCCGAGAGGCCTGATTTGGCTTCCGAGCGTCAAAGTCTGGTCAAATGTTGTCGAAATGACCTGAAATTTGACTTGTAGCCCTTTCTAAGCATTTTGAAGCCGTCCATGTGCTCTATCTGATGAATGATGGCCTTGGAGGTTCTCGCATCTAAGAGGCTTGATTTAGTTGTTCGGGGGTTGATGTAGGGTCAAACGTTGTCGGTTTGACTGGGAACTTGACGTGGAGCCTTTTGGATGTATTTTTAGACCATCCATCGGCTCTGATCGAAGATTTGGTGTCTCCAATGCTTTCGCCGCCGGGAGCTCCTTTTCAGCTGCCGGAGAAGCGAAGTTAGGCCAAATGATTTTGAAATGGCCCGAAACTTCTTGTGCACTCCTCTTTTGGCTGTCTTGAAGGATCTTGCAGTTTTTGTTTGATTCTGACAAGATTTGATTTTTTGGAAGTAGCATTGCCTATTTATGGCAGGTTGCGACTTCATGTAGCTCTTTGGATCTTGAAGAGGCAAAGTGACATTTTTGGTATCAACAAATGCCCCCTCGAGGTGCAGCGACGAGTTGCTTAACTTTTGTAGTCGATGTGCCTCGAAGAGATTTTGTGAAGGAGAGCTTGTGACTTGACCAAGAGTCTTTGAGCAGTCTTTCTTTTTGGTATTTGTAGCCTTTTGAGCTTCCAGAGGAAATTTATGGTAGTCAAAGGGATCACGTCTCATCTCGAGGCAAAGTTTTGAAGATGACATCAGGGTTGTGGATTTAGGTTTTGACCTTGTAACCTAACAGGCTGTATGTGGCATGTTAGGGGGTCGGATTTGGTTTTGACCGTGTGACCCAATAAGCTGTATGTGGAATGTTGGGGGGTCAATTTTGGTTTTGATCTTGTGACCTAACAGGCTGTATGTGGCAAGTTAGGGGATCAGGTTTTGGTTTTTGGTTTTGGTCTTGTGACCTAACAAGCTGTATGTGGTAAGTTAGGGGACCAGGATTTGGTTTGGTTTTTTGCGGAATGTCAATTTCAAAATTTTGGCTCAATTTGGTAGATGAGGCTAGATGGTTAGATTTTTGGAAGCTCATGGGGCTTGGAATTCTCTTTTGTATGGTCGAATCAACTCAAAAGAGGCATGGAACCATTTTTGTATGCTCTTGGTAAGAAGGATTTCTCTTTGACTAAAAGCCCAATTTTTTCTTCTTTTTCTTTTTAGTGTCTAGGTGGTCAAACCTGGCTCATATGGGCTAACCCATTGGATCTTAAGCTTTTGAAATGGCTTAGATCTCATATGGTGTCATTTTTATAAAGAATATCCAAAAATATCTCCTTTGGATTGAGAATATCTAAGAATATCTTTACTTGGAGAGAATCTCTCATGTTCCCTTTATTTTGGGAGAGAATATCTCAAGATATCTTCCTTTGGGAAAGAATCTTTCATTGATCCTATGTTTTGGGAGAAAATCTCTCGTTGATTTCTTTTTGGGAGAGAATCCCTCAAGATATCTTTCTTTTGGGAAAGAATCTTTCTAATTTCTTTCTTTTGGTAAGGTTACTAATTAGTAACACTTACCTCTTTCTTCTTTCCTTCTTTGGTTTGCTCTCTTCTATAAAAGCAAGGAGGAGGTTGGATCTCTTGCTCTTATTGCTTTCTTTTGCAACAATCCCAAGAGGGCTTCAAGACCAAGAGTTCTTCTTCTTCAAGATCTTTAAGACTTTTCTTCTTCTTCTCCATCAATGGCTTCAAGTAAGTTCCCCTTTTTCAAGAAAACCCCATTGTAGGAAAAAGTTCTTTCTTTCTTTTTTGTTCCTTTTTTTTCTTTTCTTTTTTTTTTCACGTGTTTGCTCTTTTCTTTTTTTTACACGTTTTTTTTATGCTTTCTTCTTTTTTTTTATTTTTTGCATGTTTTTTTTTTCTTTTGTGCGGATCTGTCCGTACGGCCACGTGGCCTGTGGGCCAGCCCCTTTTTCTCCTTTTTTTTTTGCTGATCCTTTTTATTTTTTTTTTTGAGAAAGTTTTCTTCTTCTTCCTTTTTTTTTCTTTTTCTCATCATGATAATGCATTTTTTTTAAACCAAGATGTTCATGCATGTATATTTTTTTGTAAATTAAATTGTAGCATGATGTGATAGCATACCTGGAAGTTTTCGCAAATTTGGGAATTTGGAGCTCGCAGCGATGTTGAGCCCTTCTTGATTTTGCAGAGACTTTGAGGTTTTGAAAGTTTGGAGTTTCGGAGCTCGCAGCAATGTTGAGCCCATCTTCAAGCTTTCTATTTCTTTCGGGATAGTTCCTTTTCTTCGGAATTGCCCCGGCATCATGTCAAAATTTCGCCAGATTTTTTTTAAGCGAAATTCTGTCATTTTGATGTTTGATCTTTTTCTTTTCCATCCTTTGTGAGTGGTTCTTCCAGAACGAACAAGGGTAAAGAGCCTGCTACAAGCGTACCTCGTCGATCTGCTAGATCTTCTAATCCGGCCGTTCAGCAGGCCTGGGAGAAGGTCCAGTATGTTGAGAGAAATCTGGAAGAGTGCGACTCCCTCAACAAAGATGAGATGAGGCAGCGACTGATCGCTCTCAAGGGAGAGGAATTCTATAAGATGATGGTAAGCAGTCGTCCATGGGTGATGGAAGATCAGAGTGTTTTACCCAAGCCTACCTTCTTCTTTGGTGATGCCGTCCCTGATGACTTGACATACAAGAGGAGATGTTTTCAGTTCTCTTTCAAAGCAGATGGTGAGAAGAAGACTGTTGCTACCTGGTCGATGTTTGATCGCACCGTCTCGATCATGAGCCTTGCCCCCACGAGCTCTAAGAGGGAAGATCCTCCAAGCTGGGTGAGAAGGACAAATGTAATCAAGACCAGGGTTTTTGTTGGCTGTTCTCTTGGATATACGGAGAGGTCACCTGCTGACATGGACATGTTGATGCCATCCAGCGGCTACCAGGGCTCTGATTATCCGTCGGTCGATTTGAGACCGGTGGGCCTTGGTATTTTCAGCGGTGACGGCAGCAATTGGATAAAGCCTTTTCGACTTCGTGGCCGTTTCAATGCTAACTCCGAGTGGAAGTCGTGGACTTATCACGTCCTGCTGATTGGTGGCACCGTTTTGAAGGAAGCTGGGATTTTTGATGCAGTCCGCGCCTTTAGGGAGACCGTGATCTTTTCCGACGAGGCCTTCATGGCTATGCTGGAGTCATTCCTTCCACAAACCAATACATTCGTTGTGACGAATGGTGAGATTGGTTTCTCTTTGAAGGAGCTGAGCGCCATTACTGGATTACCCATCCTTGGCAAACTCTATGAGGAGTTTATGCCGATCGACAGCATCCTTGAGGAGCAGTCTGATGAGTTCAGGCTTCTGTACTTTCAGCTCGTCGCCTTCTATGATTTTTTGAAGGAAAAGGAGGGTTTGAAAGTTAGATCCAGCAGTTGGAAGAGCTTTAGCTCTTCGTTCCCCAACTTTTTTGATAGCAGGGATTCTTCTGATAGTGTGACCCAGGAAGCCAGGGCTAGGATCCAAGTTCAAAGAAGATCTTGGCTATGCAAGAAGAGTTGAGAGATTTCTGTGGGAGTACAAACGCCATATGTCCTGACATTGCACTGTGGAGAGATCTCGCTGTTTACCTCACTTATTGGCTTGGTGAGGCTATTTTTGCTGGAGGAGATGGAATGTACATCAGGCCGCATTGTATTTTTCTGGCTTGTCAGATGGCGTTTGGAGAGCAGCTTGCTTTGGTGCCAGCTCTTTTCTCCTACCTGTGTACCGAACTGTAGGCTGCTGCTTTTTTTGTTCGGCTTGGGTTTCCCATGAACAGGGTATTTTCAGCCCATATCTTTTATTCATGGTATGTGTACCACTGTCCTGGCTTCCACCGGCTGGGTGTTGCACAGGATGATGATCCTCTGATGATTCGGCTGGCTAAGGGCAAAGCCGTGTCCGAATCACTTTTCTTTGCCCACATGAGGATCCGACGGTTCATGGACGTCGAGATGGGGCAGTCTTCAGTGAAGCTTTCTCCAGAGTTGCGGAAGAAGGCTTTTGATTTTGGGGCCTCCCGAGACTCTACCACGGCGGGGTTGGGAAGGCATTACTCCTTGATGAACGCAGAGAAGGAGTGGCTTTTCAGCATACGTGTCGGCACGATGGTGTACCGCAGACATCTTTTCGTTGACATCCAGCCATATGTACCTTCTCGGTTTGCTTTGCAGTTGGGCTTTTCTCAAGGCGTTGTTGGAGCGCCTTCAAGCATGGTGAAATGCTTTGGAGGTTTACAGGATGGGAGAAATGCATGGGCTTTCTATAGTGTTGAAGACACTACAGCCATAATCTTTTATCCTGTGTTGTCGATTTCCCAGACTGCCGGCTTTGCGAAGTGGTTCGCGGATAGCTTTTCGGCATATCGGGGGCTTTCCAAGAAGAAGCTTGATGTGAAGCTGGCATCTAGAAAGGGCCTTGGAAAGTCAGATGGCGTCCGGCGAGAGGAAGTTTGGGCCTTCCTTTCTGGAGAGAAGCACAAGATAGGCTTTCTCAGTGACCAGGGCGTCATTGGTTCTGAAGCTGTTCGAGAAATACCTGATGAGGCTTTAGAGCAGCTAGAACAGGTGGAAGCCGAACTTGATGCTTGGATGCAAGCGGCACAGAGGCAAGCTTTCGTGGAGTCTACTGATAAGGGTAGACCATCCAGTGAGGAGTCAAGTGGGAGACCTGACTCTGACAGCGGGGCAGGTTCCTCTAAGAAGCGAGCCCGCAGGAATAAGAGGAGGAGGAGTCATCATCGCAGTAAGGGGCAGCATGAGGACTCTCCTGACTTGGAAGTCCCTCTTACTATCAATGAGGAGGTGCCAGGGAATGCTGACGAGCCTCCAGAGAAGAGAAGCCGAGAAGAAGAGACCGTCGGTGAAGGTATGATTCTACCTCTTTCTCTTTCCATTTCTTTTCATGGGATTTTTCCATTTCTTGATTTGTTTTCTCTCCCTGCTGCTCCTCTTTTTTTTAGCAGATGATGTTTGGCGATACCTGAGGTTCCAACCGATGAGGTGGTGACAGATCCTGTCGGGGCACCTGAAGAAGAACCGAGGGACTCTGGAGTGAATCTAGAATCTCCAATTGGTATAACTTCTTTTGCTTTCTCTTTTTTTTTTGTGTCCGTGACTTGGTTTGCCAACATTTTTCTTGTCAGCTGACTTGCCATCGATGGATGCAAATGTTGATGATGCTTCCAATGAGTTCATGGAGGAAGAGAGTGTTCCGCCAGTCGTCGAAGAAGGTATTTTGTAGTAATAACCTTGATAATGATTTTCAAACAAGATCATATTCATACATTTTTGTGTTTATTTGGCAGGTTTTGAGGTGACAGTGGAGAGTCCGTTGCTTCCTTTAGAACTAGAGCAAGGGATGCCAGAGGTCGATCCAGAGGTAGAGGCTCCTGGGACCAGTTATGACACTGTTGAGGAGATACCTCGTGCTGAAATTCCTTCTCCAGTAGCTCCAACTGGAAAGAGTTCTTTTATTCCTCTTCCAACGGGGCATGACATGGGTAGCCGACCGACGGAGCGGGGCGAATCTTCAGTTGGGCCATCTCTTCTTTTTGCGAAGAAGGTGGTGGTGCGGGTTCTGAGCTCTTGGATTGAGACTCTCCTTGCTGGACACTTGGATGCCGGATTTGGCATGATCCAGCATGTGCTTAAGATTCTCGGTGATGCCGAAGAGGCTGGTCTGGATGTCACAGGTGCCAGGGCGATCATTGATAGGATCATTGAGCTGGGTGACAAATGGTTTGAGGCCATGGGTTTGGCTGATGACCAGTTCTTCAAGGAGATGTTTCTGGATCCTGTTGATAAGGCTAAGTCTGACCTGGATGAGGCTACACAAAGCAGGAAGCAGATAGTCCGAGAGAAGAACTTAGAAGAGCTAGCCATCATTGGGTTGACACATGACCTTAACATCCTTGATAGGGAGGTCGATGAGGCCAGGAAACGTCTTGAGCATCTGCAGGAACAAGTTGCTGCCAAGTGGGCTGCAATAACAGAGGCTCGCGATAGGGAAAGTGCTCTGATTCGCCGGGTTGCCGATGCTGATCGAGTTCTTGAAAGGAGGTCTCAAGAGAACAAACAATGGCGAACTACTCAGGATAAGCTTCCAGGTGTGAAAGAAGGGTTGCAGCATTCTCCAGCATCTCATGGCAAGTTCCTGAAGAAGCGTGCCTTGGAATCCTTGACGGCTGAGGCCAAAAGTTTGCTTGAGGAGCTGAAATCTTGGCTGGAGACCATTTTTGGTTGAGCTCCTGTTTTTTTTTTTTTTTTGTAACAGAAACTATCCTTCTCTCCCTTTTTCTTTTTTTTTTGTACCACATGTATTTTTTTGTACTCTTTTTTTTGTAGTACTTGGAAACACTTTCTTTTTTTTTTTGGTACCGCATGTATTTTTTGGTACTCTTTTTTTTGTTTTGTTTTCCCTACGCTTACTTAAATCTTTTTGTGATGAAAGTAATTGCTAAAAGGAATGTTTTTTTTTTGTTTTCCCTACGCTCACTTAAATCTTCTTGTGATGAAAGTAATTGCTAAATGGGATTTGATCAAAAGCTTGTCATTTTGCAAAAATCTTTTGTCAAATGATTGTTTTGGCATGGAAGCCAAATTTTGTTTGTGGCATGGAAGCCGATTTTTGGCATCAGAGCCAGCTTTTTTTTTTTCTGTGGCATTAATAGCCGATTTGTGGCATTGATAGCCGGTTTTGGTCGGGTTTGTGGCACTGATAGCCGGGTTTTTTGAAAGCCATTTTTTTTTGTTTTGTGGCATTGATAGCCGGTTTTGTTTTGTGGCATTGATAGCCAGTTTTTTTTTGTGGCACATATAGCCGGTTTGTTTTGGTGGCATCTATAGCCGTTTTGGTTTTCAAAAATGCAAGTATCGACTAAAAGTCGCCTCCCTACTGAATGTTCTTGCAAGTATCGATGGAATGTCGTAACCTTGCTCATTCGGTTGGGAGTATCGATGGAATGTCGCATGCTCGCGGATTTGGGTGCAAGTATCGATGAAATGTCGCATCCTTGCTTTTCAAAAATTTTAGTTTTGCGGGTACTGACTTGATGTCGTTTCCCCATGATATTTGAAATTTGTGGTTTTCTCAAACCATTGGGTCATGGATATCAACTGAAATGTTGCATCTCCATGGTTTTGGATTTTACAAGTATCGATGAAATGTCGCTTCCCTGCTATTTTGGAAGTGTCGAACATGGTTCGCATGCTTCCAGTTTGTGCGAGTATCGACTAAGCGACGCTTCCCCGCGGTTTTTTGAAAAACCATTTTTTTTTTGTTTAAAGACACGAGGGTCATAAGTTTTGACCTAAAACCATTTAGGCGGTAAAAGGTAGGGTGGACTAGGGTGGAAATCCCTGAATCCGGATTTTGTGTCAAACCATGAATTTTGGGTTCAAGGGTTGAAAATTTTGGTCAAGTTAGGGAAAGGTTCCTAAACTTGGATTTTTGAACAATGAAACAATGAAAGTAAGCATTGTTTAAATTTCTAGAAATTTCAACATGAAAATTCTAAAAAAGGTGGGTTTAACGAGCGTGTACCTGGAAACTGGTTTTGGCCGTACAGGCATTGCTCTTACCCAGTTGGGTAAGTCTTCAAGGGTAGTACCGCTTTAAGAACTTGCCGTTGATGGGCAGCATACATCTGTCACCTTCCATGTTTAGGAGTGCGTATGCGCCGTTGGAGAAAACCTTGTCGATGACGTAGGGTCCCTCCCATTTTGGCTCAAATTTGCCTTTGGACTTGTGAACGAAGGCCATTGGTCTTTTTACCGTAAGAACCAAGTCACCCTTTTTGTAGGCGCATTGCCTGACCTTTTTGTCAAAAGTTCCTGCCATGCGTGCTTGGTACAGTTCAATGCATTGTCGAGCTTAGAGCCGTCTCTCATCGAGATTGTCCAGCTCATGGAGTCGCAATTTGACATTGCTTTCTTGAGTCATGTCATTTTGCAAGGATACCCTCAAGGAAGGAATTTGTACTTCCAAGGGCACGACAGCTTCGCATCCATAGACCAAGGAGAATGGTGTGCTATGGGTTGGTCCTCGAACGGTGGTTCGATAGGCCCACAAAGCTTTAGACAATTTGTCGCTCCAGTCTCTTTTGTGAATAGAGACCATTTTTTTGAGGATTTTGCAGAGTGTCTTGTTGATAGCTTCTACTAATCTGTTCGCTGCCGAATTGTATGGAGTCGAAAGACAGCTTTGGATTTTGTATTTGTCGCAGAACCTGTAGAATCGATGATCCTGGAATTGTGGTCCGTTGTCATGGACGAATCTTTTGGGTATGCCGAAATGACAAATGATGTTGGTGCGCAGGAACTGAAGGACTGATGAGGCCTTCATTTCATTGAACGCAAATGCTTCTGACCACTTGGAGAAATAATCCATAGTGGCGAAGATGAAGTGATGACCTTTGCTCGAAGGGGGAGAAATAGGACTATGATGTCCATACCCCAGGCTTCGAAAGGCCATGAAATCGCTGTATGATGTAGCCATTATGGAGGGATGTGAATGTAATCTCCATGAACTTGGCATTGTTGGTAGCGCTTAGCAAATTGCATTGCATTAGCTACCATGGTAGGCCAGTAATAACCTAACCTTTTTATCTGATCATAGAGCTTGGGACCAGCCTGATGAGCTCCGCAAAGACCAGGATGAACTTCTTTGAGTGTTTCTTCAGCCTCTTATTGTGACAAGCAGCGTAGAAGTACTCCATTGAAGGATTTCCTATAAAGGATTTTTGAAGGAATATCCAAATGAAAGCTTGGGGTTCGCCTTTGGATGCTTACCCGTTCTTTGGGATCTTCAGGTAGGATTCCGAAATAATGTAATCAGTGAACGGATCCCTCCAGTCACCAATTGAAGTTTGAAGGATTGAATCCGACTTCCAACCACTTGGTGGCATTCAGCAACTGCTTGGTGTGTGTTAAGAGGAGGAAGGATTCTTCTTTCACACACTGTGATTTGCATGTTTTCCCCTTCCTGGATTGCCATAGATGCGGCAAGTCCGGCCAGGGCATCTGCACGTATGTTTTCACCTCTACGAATGTGGGTGATGTGACGGATGTCAGAGTTTTCCAGAAGCGATTGTGCCTTGTTGTAGTAAGGTAGCAAATCTGGCTTCCTGACTTCAAATTTCTGATTCATCTGGTTGACGATCAGTTGAGAGTCTCCAAAGACTTCCAGCATGGTGATACCGGATTCGATGACGAGTTCCAATCCTAGGATCAGAGCTTGATATTCAGCTACATTGTTTGTGCATGGTTCCGGTAGCGAGAAAGCGTGCGGAATCATGTATTTGTAGGGGCCAACAAAGAGGATGCCAACCCCCGAGATCAACTGTCTTTTTTCATTTGTCCTAGTTGCACCATCAAAGTACATGTCCCAGGAAGCATTTTATGAGAAAATCTCCACATTGTAGACTGGTTTGTTTGGGAGATCATCCCTGAGTGGAAAATCTTTAGGCAATGGATGCTCTGCGAGGAAGTCCGCTAAGCTTGCCCTTTGATTGCCTTTTATGGTACATACCTGATATCAAATTGTGATAGAAGGATGGACCATTTTGCCAGTCGAGCATTGAGAGAACCTACCTTTGTGACAAGGACCTTCAAGATGTTGACCCTCGAGACCAGGTAGACTGTGTTGGAAAGCAAGTAGTGACGCAGCTTATGTACGGCGAACATCACTGCAAGACATTTTTTTTCGACCGGAAGGTAGCGATGCTCTGCACCTACTAGCATGCCGCTGAGGTAATACAGAGCAACTTCTTTTCTTTCATCATTTTCTTGTGTAAGCAGAGCCCCCAGAGAGTGATCAAGGGCTCTTGTGTACAAGATGAATGGTTTTCCAGTGGTAGGAGCAGCTAACACTGGAGGTTTTGTCAGGTATGACTTGATATCTTGGAAAGCAGCTTCATAGTCAGCATCCCAGACAAAGTTCACACCTTTTCTCATCAACCGGGAGAATGGACGGCATTTCCCCGAAAGATTAGAGATGAACCGTCTGATGTTGGCCAATCTCCCTTGAAGCCCTTTGAGTTCTCTCAAGGTTCTTGGAGAGGGCATTTTTAGAATGGCTTTGACTTTTATGGGGTCAAGCTCTATTCCAGCTTTCCGAACTAAGAATCCGAGTAACTTACTCGATGAGACGCTGAAGAAGCATTTCAGAGGATTCATTTGTAGTTTGTGTTTGCGAAGCCGGAGGAAGACTTCTCGAAGGTCTTCGAGATGATCTTCTTTTCTTTTGCTTTTGACAGCGAGGTCATCAACGTAACATTCAACCGTCTTGTGCTGCATATCTTGGAATATCTTCATCATAACCCTCTGATATGTGGCACCAGCATTTTTTTGACCAAATGGCACGACAGTGTAGCAATACACGCCAAATGGGGTCCGAAAGGATGTATGTTTTTCATCCTCAGGATGCATCTTTATCTGATTGTAGCCAGAGAAACCATCCATGAATGTCATTCGCTCGAATCCATAGGTATTATCAATCATTACCTCTGGTATGGGGAGCAGAAATTCATCTTTTGGGCATGCGCCATTCAGGTCTCTATAGTCAATACAGACCCTGATTTGCCCGTTTTTCTTTGTCACAGGGACAATGTTGGCCAACCATTCTGGATGTTGTTCCTCACGGATGAAGCCGACGCTTTTGAGTTTTTGAACTTCTTGTTCAATTTTATCCATCACATCTGGATGGAATCTTCTTTGGCCTTGCTTGACAGGTTTGATGTCTTCTTGAAGATTGAGTTTGTGGACTGCTATTTTGGGGTCTAAGCCAGGCATTTCAGCGTAAGACCTTGCAAAGCAATCAATGAACTCACGAAGAAAGGCGATATACTCGGGCAACTCATCATCCTTTATATTCTTGCTTATGAATACAGGACGTGGGTTATCTGGTGTTCCCAAGTCTATCTTTTGAATAGGATCTTCTATTGGAAGGTTCGAAGGTGGTTCCTCCACAATATTTTCGGAGGCTTCCAGCTCAACGAAACCTTCTGGGGTTTCAAGGGCATTTCCAGACCAAGGTTTTGTTCCTTTCCACAGGTCTTCTTGATCGGTAATATTCCCAAGGCTTGCTATGAGATGATCTCAATCGCCTGTTGAAACCGGGTCGAAGTAGGCTACTTCTTTTGCAGATGAGGGTTCTTCTGGGTCAGAAGACCACATGTCTGTGCCATCGGACAACTCCTCTTCATTGTCTGAGAAATCGTACCAATTGGATGAGCTTCCTAAATCTTTATCAGGTGATTCATCGAAAAGATATCCAGGGAGATCGATGTCTTCATGGACTTGAGAAGTTGAGGCTTGGTCAGTATATTGACTTTTAAGCCTTTGTGTCAACTGTCTCAGAGGAGTGTCGGGATCGCACCCTAGCCCGTGTGAAGACTTTTCTACATAGTTGTAGAGTCTCCAATCTTCCAGCTGGCTTTTGGTCAAGACGGGCCCCAATGGCGTGAGAATACCGCATCCTTCTCCCAAACCGATTGGGTTTTGAGCGTCATAGCCCATTTTCTTCATAATAGCTTGTGCCACAGAACTATATAAGGATAGTTGAGGCATACCTTCATTTTGGAAAGGTTCAAGCATGGAGTTTGATGAAGAAGCATCCGATCTATGGAAGAAGATCGGTTTTTCCTTTGCTGAAGTTGCTGGAACAATGAAGGAAGCTGACATAGGATCTTCTATGTCAGAAGTTATCTCCATTGGAGTAAGAGCAGGCTGAACTTGCTGAGTGTCAGCTTGGCTTGACGATGTGTCATCTTCTGGCTCTGAATCCGAATCCGTGTCTTGCATGATAGACACGAAAGAGACAACGAATTTGCCCCCAGGCTTTTGCTTTGCCTTCTTCACTTTAGTTGTAATGACCAAAGGCTTTGAAGGTTTGAGGGAGATGATGAAGGGAGTTTGAATGCTCTCTTTGGATTTACCGGATGGTTTGTTTTCTTCCGGTGATTGTTGAGGAGCCTTGCCTTTATCTTTCTGGAGATTTTTGGCAAAGGGTGTTGTGTGCTTCTCCTTTTCTTCTTTTTCACCTTCATACATTTGTGAGTCTGCAAAGTGGACTTCTTTACCTTTGAAGGGATTTCTGTCCGCAAAGACTCGGTGTATCATGCCGTCGTCACCAACAAACTTGATGCATTGATGTAAGTTGAAGGGACAACACCATTCTCGTGGATCCAGGGGAGTCCGAGAAGGATGTTGTAGCATGAAGGGGTCTTTATTGCATACACAGTGACCTCAGAGATAAGATCACCAATCTGCAACTTGAACCTGATTTTGCCGATAGGCCTTTGAGTACTCCCATCGTATCCGATGATAGATACAGATGTGTGGCTCAGTTTGCTGGGTGGGATGCCCAACTCTTCGAGAGCCGAAGTGGAGATGAGGTTGAGTTCAGAACCTGGGTCGATCTGAACTCTGTGCATAGGCATTTCCTTGATGTACCCTGTGAAGTACAGGGGTCGGTTGTGCCTGGTTTCGCCAAGTAGGAGGTCGTCCTTTGTGAAGGCGATGGTTGGACTGGCTGCTTTTTTTAACCAAGAGGCATTCAATGCATGATCCCTCGGTTTTCTTCTTTTCTCCCTTTGAGGAAGCTTCTGAGTTTTTGACCCGCTAATCCATTTCAATTTGGAGGACTTGCGGGGCATGTTTGTCGACATCCTCATTTAGCTTTTGTAATTCTGAAATGAGATTATCACGAGTGTGCGGAGACATTCGCAACAAATCTAGGATGTGCAGACATGCAGGTATGTGATTGAAGTGTTCAATCAAGTCATACTTGAAAGCCTCCTTAGGGCCTACATGTTCATCATTGTTGCCACTAGGGGTGCTTACAACATCTTTTCCCGAATGATTTACATATGTAAATGAAGATTGGTTGTAATTTTTGTGGTAGTCCCGGCCAGAGCAGGTGCCTCTACCAACTTCGAGAGTTTCTTGAGAAGGGTCTTCATTTGGAAGATTGTCTTCAGGATCAAGAGGCTGTCGTTTTTCATTTGCTGAGGATGTATCATCAGGTAGAGTTGCCATCCTCAGTGATTGTGTTGCACGGAGCATTTTTCGGGAACAAGTCCTGAACAGCATCCAGCAACCTTTCTTCTTCATTGACCAATTCATCATCCCAAGCATCAATAGCTGGGAATTATTCAGTCAGGAAGGGTGTGAACTTTGAAGTCATAGTCTTAGGAGAAGAAACCTGAGAGGGTGTCATCTCAGTGAAAGTCACGTGAGATGAGGTGGCTCCAGAAGATATATTGCTAGGCGTCGCCGGAGTATAAGTGATCTCATCAGACGATGCTTTGGAAGAGCTATAATCCCAAATTATCACATTACAGGAAGCTCTGACAGGAGACGTTACCTGATCGGAGTCAGACTCATCCTCGGATGTAAGAGGATCGTCTATCCAGCAATTTTCTCCATTTTCAGGAGTTAAGGGAGGATGTACCTGATGGTCTTCAGGGACTTCAGGCTCTGGATTGAGAGGAGGCTCGTTGACGCGGTCTTGCTCTTGTTCTAGAGTGAGACGCTGCAAGATCCTTGCATATTCTTCAAGATCAGGCATGGGAGCCAAATCTTCTTCTTCATCAACTCTTTGTGGCTCAACATTGTTGATTTCCACTGGAGCAATGAGGGGTGCAGGTTCAACAGCATTTTCTTGTACAGCCTCTCGGTCTTCTTCATCATCATACCAGGATCCTTGTGGCTATAGGGTTTATACCAGATTACTGGCATAAGATGATTCTCAGGAACCCATTCTTCATCGGAGAGATATTCTCCTGTTTCAAGGGATTCCTCCCACTCGTCTGTGTAGTTGGATTCGAATCCATTATCGGTGTCGCTGGCCTCGTATCCATCAATGGAGAATCCAATTACCGAATTGCAAGAGTATAATGCCTCCTGCTGCATGGCTTCTTTGAATTGAGGTGGCATGAAATCACTGAGAGTGAATTTTCTTACCTCCTTTGAAGTCTCTAGAAGGGATGTTTTTGTTGCCTCCAGTGAAGCGGTAGAGGAAGCCTCTGCCTTTTCTTTGACTTCTTGTTTTTGCTGGGTCTTCTCTTGCTGTTTAAGCTTGAGGAGATGTTTCCTAGCCAGCCTTCGCTGTTGAGCTATAGGCTTTGTTTTCACGACCTCCCAATTTTCATCATCCAGGAGATCGGGATGCACCCATATGGGTCGTCCGTCTGGTGTCAGGTAAGGAACCAGTTCTTCGGACGCTTGAATTGAGTTTATCACCTTGAAGGAAGTAGTGATCTTCTTCTTCGGTGATTTTGATGTTTGTCCACATGTCACCATGTTGACGGAGGCGGACCCATAATTTTTGTCAAAGGTGATGACTTCTTTTTTCCACATCTCGTTTATTTTCTCCCTCACAACGAAGAATCGATTGAGAGGATGCGAGATCATCTGATGGTATGGATAGTACCGAGGATCGTTGGTTTTGCCAACATCACCTGGTCTTTTTGGTTCAGGCAAGGTGAGCTTGCCGTTTGCCACAAGAGCCCTGAAGATTTCATCAACATCTTCATCAAACGGGTATTTCTTCTCTACTCGTTCTTTGAAGGCATCAGAGAGTTCAGGTCTCTTACTAGCAGCTTTGTTTTCAGCTTTCTTTGGTGGCTGAGGAGCTGACTTGGTCTACACATTGAGGACCTCTTTCTTCTTTGTTTTAGAGGTTGCAATGGCGGTTGGCTCTTTTCTTGATGATTTCTGACTGTTGAGGTCTTTAATCACCGTTTCAGCTTCCATAGAAGCTACTAGGAGTTATCCTAGGTTTTTTGATTTGTTGCCGATGATCATGGAGTGGATTCTAGCTCTCATGTTGTTTCGGCAGATGTCAACTAGCGACGCTTGTGGCAATACATTAGAGCATTTGTATGCCATTGCTTTCCACTTATGAATGAAGTCATATGTTGACTCATTCTCCCCATGTTTTAGGCTGCACAGCTGAGCCATAGTAGCGGGATGATCCTCACCTTTGAAGTGAGTCAGGAAGCGTGTCTCTAGCATGGCCTAGTTTTGGATGGAGTCCTCCGGCAGAGTGGAGTACCAATCGAAGGCCGTACCATTTAGGGTACTTGCAAAGAGGCGGATCCTGAGTGCATCTTGATCAGCGATAGCTCCCGTCAGGATCTTAAAGTGGATGACGTGCTGTCTGGCTGATCCTTTCCCCGTATATGTTTGGAGAGTAGGATGCTTGAATTTTGAGGGGAACGGGACCGAGTACATCCATAAGGGATATGCCGGCTTGATCCCATGCTCCTTGAGTATATCCTCTTATTTTGCTTTGGCAAGGATACTGTCTACGTCCTTTTTGGTAAGGGCGCATGACTCATTTTCTTCTCCATTTCCTCATCGTCTTGATGATTCAGAGGAGGTTCATTGTTCACCTAATTTTGGAAAGCGAGGAGAAGGTTTTCCATCAGAGTTTCAATCCTCCTGCTGGCTTTGTTCCAACTGCTGGATGCTGGTGATCGCATCATCTTGAGGTGGATTATGGGGTGGTGGCTCAGAATTTGTAGCCAGGACGTTCATCCTTCGGGATTCGAACAAAGAAACTGTCCTGGTGACTGAGCTAGGGCTCATTCTTTTTGAAGAAGAGCTTGAGTAAGGATCACTCTGTCGTCCTTTGCTTGAAGGAGCAGGGGATTCTTCTGAATGTCTTCTTGTCCTGGAGACGCTATGGGTCATCGGACGTCGGACATGGATTTTTGTTGCTGACTTTTGGCGTCTTCTGGTTTTTCCAACCATATGGATAGCAGCAACTTGGTTGGGTCTTTCTTTTTCGACCCATTTGGGAGAGACTTGAAGTGTAGGAGGCTGGGTCCTTTGCTTCTCTAGTCTCTTTTGCCGATACGACGCGCGGCGGCGTATGCGACGAGTAATTTGAGTTTCGGTCAGCTCTGGCTAGGGCTTTGACGATGAAGGATGTGCTCCCTCGGGCGCAGCAGCCGAGCCTGTCTTCTTTGTAGCTGGGCAAGGATAGGATGCGAACCCGGTCCTTCGCCTATTGCAGCGAAGCTTTGAATTTTTCAAGTTCGGCCCCTGTAGAGATGAAGGGTCGAACTGCAGGTTTGTAGGCCTTAGCAGGTGCTTGCAAAGGCCTTGTGATGCATGACTTGATTTTGGACTTGTATGAACAAGCCGGCTCATGCTGGGTTGACTTGAGAGTCAGATTGGAGATGGGTCTCTCCACTTTCATGTAGGCAGGAGGGTAGAACTGGTTCTCCTTGAGTGGGGCCAGGAATGCTGGCTTGGTGGATGTTTGGGACCTTCATTGTTTTGGTGAAGGTCTTGGAGACCAAGTCTTGGGATAGACCTAGTCATTTGCTGGTCGAGGCTTCGTGGGGCTACCACGGGCTTCGGGCCTTCTGGTGCTCGCCTTTGGTGTCACGGTAGTGACACGTTGAGAGGCGAGTTTCTGCTTCTTGGAAGAAGCAGTTTGTTCTTAGAGAAGTGGGAATGGTCCCAGCGTCCCAAAGACGATAGTCCGGGGAGTCGAGGTCAACCCGGAGTTCAGAGAGTTGCCGAGGGAGTTGACACTTCGGCAGCTGATGGGGCGCTTGTAGGTGTACGTAGTTTGCTTCTGTTGAAGCATAAGTTGGTGCTTGTTCTCGTCGAAGGTAATGGTTAGTGAAGCTGCCATTGTTAGTTTTCGAAAACTTTCTGAAACAAGACCACATCCATTAGTAATCACAAGAATATAATGATCATAAATGGGAAGTTCTATGGTTTTGTCTTTTCAAATTGCTCGAAGGAGATGACCCAAGCAATATGAAGATGGCAGAAAGCCATAGAGTGTACAATTGTTCTGATCGCAGATATGGTAAGCCCAAAATGAGCGTCCCAGTGACTGCTAGAAGCAATTGTGAACTTAAATTTGACTTATCGAGAAGCAGAGCTTGCTCGAGGTAAGAAGAATATAAAGTTGGAGTTACAAATGTGCCGGTTGCGAATACAGTAGACCCTGAAAGGGCAGTACTAGTAACGCTAGATACAAATGTTTTGCAGACCGCATCCATGAGATGTTGAAAGGTCGAGATTGGATTCATTAAAGAGAGCAAATGGAATTCCGATCCAAATACGGTCTCAGCGATTTCCGCGAGCACCAGCATTCAGAAGGAAATGAACCATAACTTGTCGGATCTGAATCCAAAAATGAAGAGTTTTTTTTTTTTGAAAGGCCAATATCGGGTTCATCAAAGAGAGCAAAAGGCACTACAATCTGAATACAGTCTCAGCGGTTTCCGCGAGCGCCAATGCTCAGAAAGGAGAATACCAAAATTTCTGCAATCTAAACCCAAAATGACGGAAGTTTTTTTTTGAAGATCTTTTTTGAAGATTTTTTAAAAAAAAATCTTTTTTTTATTTTATTTATTTTATTTATTTTTTTTTAAAAACATTTTGAATTTTTTTTTATTTTTTAAAAATTTTATTTTGAAAAAATTTTATTTAAAAGACTAGAGAGTACACATAGGCCTCCTAACCCGGTCTTATGAAATCTCGATTGATAGAATTGCCCCCAGGTAAGGGTAGGATTACTTAATGAACCCGTTTGGAGGACCCTTGCCTAGAACAGTCAAGCTGTCTCCACACTCTGGACAAGGCTTTTCTTGAATCAACCATGATCAAAGAACACAGTTGGTTTAACCTTAGTGGTCTATCTCTATTTTATATATATATATATATATATTTTAGATCTTTAATGAACTCATTAAAGAGAAACGATGGCCCAAAACCTTAGTCGAACAGGCTCAACATTTCTGCAAGCACGATGAACGATAGGAAAGGATCAAGGTTTCTCAATTTTGAATCCAAACTGAAAAATCTGATTTCTTATTTTTTTATTTTATTTTTTTAGATTTTTAATGAACTCATCGAAGAGAAACGATGGCCCAAAACCTTAGTCGAACAGGCTCAACATTTCTGCAAGCACGATGAACGATAGGAAAGGATCAAGGTTTCTCAATTTTGAATCCAAACTGAAAAATCTAATTTTTTTTTAGATTTTTATTAAACTCATCGAAGAGAAACGATGGCCCAAAACCTTAGTCAAACAGGCTCAACATTTCTGCAAGCACGATGAACGATAGGAAAGGATTAAGGTTTCTCAATTTTGAATCCAAACTGACAAATCTGATTTCATATATTTATTTATTTTTTTTAGGTTTTTTTAATGAACTCATCGAAGAGAAACGATGGCCCAAAACCTTAGTCGAACAGGCTCAACATTTCTGCAAGCACGATGAACGATAAGAAAGGATTAAGGTTTCTTAATTTTGAATCCAAAAATCCGATTTTTTTTTTCGAAAAGAGAAAGAGTGGAAATAAATTCAAAGAATTAGAAATTTCCAAAAAGTCTCATTCTCATTTTTTTTAGATGCGGAATCCAACACAAAGGCCACCAATTAGAAAGTAGCCAATGATTCAAGAAAAGAAGTACAAGCATAGAGCAATAGATATGATATACAAATATTTCATTTCTAGCATCGTGTTCTCAAATGAACGAGTCCCACCGGGTGTGCCAGCTTGATGGACCAGCGCATTCTGCCCGCTCGGTTTTACCGAGGTCGGCGGACGTGGGAGTCCGTTTGGGTCCGACCCTTTCGTAACCGGAGGGGGGCAGAGGCGTGCATCAACATTTCTTTTGTTTGGGTGTGCCAGATTTTCTATTTTACTTGGAACTGGAAATGGTGATCCGGAGATCAACCTTCGCAAGTAAAAAGGAAATCAACTTCTTTCAAGTTTTCCATTGCACATATATTTAAGAAAAGAGACATTTTCTTGATTTGCCGTGAAAGGCGAATTTTTTGGCATTTATAGCCGATTTTAGCGTTTATAGCCGGTTTACAATTCTTATCAATAATGAAAGACAAGAGTTGTGATTTGTCTCTTTTAAAAAAATACAAACTACAATGAAAAGCAAGAAAAGGAGGATCTAACTTCTCAGGAGATTATGGGGGACTCGTTCAGATTGACGGTCACAAGCCATGTGTGGACTTCGCCATCATCCATGCAGATGAGAACAGATGATGCTATTGATTCACTTGGCTTGGCTATAACCTTAGGTTTTTAGAGGACAGAGACCAAGAGGAGGTCTTATGTCCAATAAAAAACGAAGTAGACGGGCTAAAAAGCCACGTCTAAGCCATTGGTGGCAGAAGGAAAAGGCAAGGACCTTGGGGGGGGGGATACCCCCCAAGGGACTTTTGTCACCTTGTAGCGGTGGTCGGTGTAGAACTTCCGCAGAGTTTTCTCTCTTTCTTTCTGTGGATTTTTGTGCCTTTTTCTGTCTAAGTTTCCGGATTTTCTGCAGTCTGTTGTGTGTTTTCTGTGTTGTCTTTTCTTCTTGGAGTGCTCTCCTAGTTATAGGTTTTTTGGTAGCCATTTCGGAGGGTTTATGGGCTTTTATTGTCATTAAGCCGCATAATGGGAGGAGTTACAGGATTTAATTCCTTTGTTTTGTAACTCCTTTTTCTTGGCTTCTGATTGGCCGGAGGAGATTGAGGGGCATTTAATTGCCATGACGGGAGGAGTTTCATGGGTTAAATGCCTTGAATCTCTTGACTTGTAACTCCTGGATGCTTCCTTCTGATTGAGCCGTCCAAAGAAATGGATTAATGACTGTAATAAAGCTAGTCAATTAATAGCATTAAGTGGTTGCCGAGCAGTTGAAGAGTCGCGGGCCATGCCGCATCTTTTGGGAATGTTCTGGCGATGATCAATGATGGATCTTCATGTAGATCGGCATCAGATGACCATGTAACTTCAGGTATTGGTTGCCAACAGCGGGTCGGTGCCATCTGTCCGGTCGATTTCTCGATCGGTCGGGTAGAAAGCACACTTTTTTTGGTTGACCGGTTGGCGATCAATGTTGATTTTGATACTCTTGATGATTGACCAGTGATTTTGACGGATGTGAGAGGATTTGGTGTCTCAAAAGTTTGAATTTTGGAAAATACCAGAGGCCGGATGCTTCGAATCGTGAAAAAACGGCGAAAAACGGGGTTTTCGAGGCCCTCCCGGTGATCCCGGGCCCCAGGGTCGCAGGGGCCGGCGACCCTGGGCCATCGTCGCAGGGGTCTGCGACCCTGAGGGGATTTCCCCGCTTTTGTCCCGTTTTGTGTCCGTTTTTGCTGTTTTTTTATTCTTTTTTTCTTCTGTATTTTTCCTTGACATTTTTTATCATTTATTGGCCTGATTTCCCTGTAGAAAAGCTGATGAGAATCCTTGCATTTTATTTTGCAAAGTTTCCAATTTTCTGAGAAAGCCGAAGACTTTGTCGGGCAGAGCTGCCGATTTTCTGTCAGAAGCTGAAACTGGGCCAAACGATGTCGGAATGACCTGAAATTTGGGGTGAAGCCTGCTAAGCAATAAATAAGACCAACCATAGGCTTTTGTTTGAGTTTTGAAGCCGTTTGGGGTCCTATCACCAGTAGACTTGCTTTTGTCGCGGCTTGATGTGCGGTCAACCGATGTCCGATTGACTTGAGATTTGACAGGGAACCTATTGGAGTCATTTTAAGATGATCCATAGGCTCTATCTTGGAAACCATGGTCCCCGGGAGCTTCGCCGCCGAGAGGCCTGATTTGGCTTCCGAGCATCAAAGTCTGGTCAAATGTTGTCGAAATGACCTGAAATTTGACGTGTAGCCCTTTCTAAGCATTTTGAAGCCGTCCATGTGCTCTATCTGATGAGTAATGGCCTTGGAGGTTCTCGCCTCTAAGAGGCTTGATTTAGTTGTTCGGGGGTTGATGTAGGGTCAAACGTTGTCGGTTTGACTGGGAACTTGACGTGGAGCCTTTTGAATGTATTTTGAGACCATCCATCGGCTCTAATCGAAGATTTGGTGTCTCCGATGCTTTCACCGCCGGGAGTTCCTTTTCAGCTGCCGGAGAAGCGAAGTTAGGCCAAATGATTTTGAAATGGCCCGAAACTTCTTGTGTACTCCTCTTTTGGCTGTCTTGAAGGATCTTGCAGTTTTTGTTTGATTCTAACAACATTTGATTTTTTGGAAGTAGCATTGCCTATTTATGGCAGGTTGCTACTTCATGTAGCTCTTTGGATCTTGAAGAGGCAAAGTGACATTTTTTGGTGTCAACACAAGAGTATAATGCCCCCTGCGTGGTTTCTTTTTTGAATTAAGGTGGCATGAAATCACTGAGAGTGAACTTTCTTACCCCCTTTGAAGTCTTTGGAAGGGACTCTTCTGTTGCCCCCAGTGATACAGTAGAGGAGGTCTATGCCTTTTTATGGACTTCTTGTTTTGGCTGGGTCTTCTCTTGCCGTTTGAGTTTGAGGAGATGTTTCCTAGCCTGCCTTCGCTGTTGACCTGTTGGCTTTGTTTTCATAACCTCCCAATTTTCATCTTCCAGGAGATCGGGATGTACCCACATGGGTTGTTCGTTTGGTGTCGGGTAAGGAACCAGCACTTGGGATGCTTGAATTCTTTTTATCACCTTGAAGGAAGCAGTGATCTTCTTCTTTGGCAATTTTGGTGTTTGTCCACATGACACCATGTTGACAGAGGCAGGCCCGTAGTTTTTGTGAAAGGTGATGACTCCGTTTTTCCACATCTCGTTTATTTTCTCTCTCACAACAAAGCATTGATTGAGAGGATGCGAGATCATCTAGTGGTATGGACAGTACCGAGGATCATTGGTTTTGCCAACATCTCCCGGTCTTCTGGGTGAGCTTGCCATTTGCCACGAGAGCCCCAAAGATTTCATCAACATCTTCATCGAACGGATATTTCTTTTCTACTCGTTCTTTGAAGGCATCAATGAGTTTACTTCTCTTACTTGCAGCTTTCTTTTCAACTTTCTTTGGTGGCTGAGGAGCTGACTTAGTTTGCACACTGAGGACCACTTTTTTCTTTGGTTTAGAGGTTGCAATGGCGGTTGGTTCCTTCCTTGATGATTTCTGACTGTTAAGGTCTTTGATCACCGTTTTAGTCTCCATAGAAGCTTCTAGGATGATCTCGTATGTTGACTCATTCTCCCCCGGCTTTAGGCTGCAAAGCTGAGCCATAGTAGCGGGATGATCCTCACTTCGCAGGATGATCCTCACCTTTGAAGTGAGTCAGGAAGCGCGTCTCTAGCATGGCCTAGTTTTGGATGAAGTCCTCCGATAGAGCGGAGTACTAGTCAAAGGTCGTACCTTTTAGGATACTTGCAAAGAGACAGATCTTGAGGGCATCTTGATTCGCGATAGCTCCCGTTAGGATTTTGAAGTGGATGGCATGCTGTATGGCTGGTCCTTTCCCCGTATATGTTTGGAGAGTAGGATGCTTGAATTTTGTTGGGAATGGGATCGAGTCCATCCATAAAGGATATGGTGGCTTGATCCCGTGTTCCTTGAGTATATCCTCTTCTTTTGCTTTGGTGAGGATGTCGTCCACGTCCTTTTTGGTAAGGGTGCGTGACTCATTGTCTTCTCCATTTACTTCGTTATCTTGAAGTTTAGGAGGAGTTTCATTGTTCACCTGATGCTGAAAAGCGAGGAGAAGGTTTTCTATCAGAGTTTCAATCCTCCGCTGACCTTGTTCCAACTACTGGATGCGTGCAATCGCATCATCTTGAGGTGGCTTGAGAGGTGGCTCAGAATTTGTAGCCAGGATGTTCATCCTTTGTGATTCGAATGAAGAAATTATGTTGGTGACTGAGCTGGGACTCATTCTTTTTGATGAAGATCTTGAAGAAGGATTACTCCTGTTGCCCTTGGCTTGAAGGAGCAGGGGATTCTTCTTGATGTCTTCGTATCCGGGAGACGTTATGAGTCACCAGACTGTCGGACATGGACTTTGGTTGCTGACTTTTGGTATCTTCTGATTTTTCCAACCATATGGACAGCAACAATTTGGTCGGGTCTTTCTTTTTCAACCCATTTATGAGAGACTTGAAGTGTAGGATGTTAGGTCCTCTGCTTCTTTAGTCTTTTTTGTCGATACGATGCACGGCGGTGTAAACGACGAGCAGCTTGAGCTTCGGTCAGCTCTGGCTAGGGCTTTGGCGATGAAGGATATGCTCCCTCGGGCACAACAGCCGAGCCAGTCTTCTTTGAAGCTAGGCATGGACAAGATCCGGACCCGGTCCATTGTCTGTCGCAGCGAAGCTTTAAATTTTTCCAGTTCAGCCGCTGTAGAGATGAAGGGTCGAATCGAAGGAGTGTAAGCCTTGGCAGGTGCTTACAGAGGCCTTGTGATGCATGGTTTGATTTTGGGCTTGTAGGAACAAGCCGGTTCATGCTGAGTTGACTTGATTGTCAAGTGGGAGACAGGTCTTTCCTCTTTCATGTAGGCAAGAGGGTAGAACTGGTTCTCCTTGAGTGGGGCCAGGTATGCTGGCTTTGTGGATGCTTGGGACCTTCTTTGTTTTTGGCGAAGGTTTTAGGGACCAAGTATTGGGATAGACCTGGTTGTTTGTGGATTGAGGCTTCGCAGAGGTATCGCAGGCTTTGGGCTTCTTGGCGCTCGCCTTTGGTGTCATGGTAGTGACACGTTGATAGGCGATCTTCTGCTTTTTGGCAGGCGCGGTTTCTTCTTTGAGAAGTGGGAATGATCCCAGTGTCCCAAAGACGATAGTTCGGAGAGTCGAGGTCGACCCGGAGTTCAGAGAGTTGCCGAGAGAGATGATGCTTCGACAGCTAATAGGGCGCTTGTGAGTGCACATGTTTTGCTTCTGTTGAGGCATGAGTTGGTACTTGCTTTCCTCGAAAGTAATGGTTAGAGAAGCTGTCATTGTTAGTTTCGAGAAATTTCTGAAACAATACCACATCCACTAGTAATCACAAGAATATGATGATCATAAATGGGAAAACTATGGTTTTGTCTTTTCAAATCGCTCGAAGGACATGGTCCGACCCATGCAACATGAAGAAGGAAAAAAGCCATAGAAGGTACAATTATTCTGATCGCAAGTATAGTGGGCCTAGAATGAGCATTCCAGTGACTGCTAGAAGCAATTGTAAACCTAGATTCGACTTATCGAGAAGCAAGGCTTACTCTAGGTAAGACAAATATAAGGTTGGAGATACAAATGTGTCGGTCGCAAATACAGTTGACACTGAAAGGGCGTACTAGTACCGCTAGGCACAAATGTTGGAAATCGCATCCTTGTGATGGACATGAGATGGGATTCTCTTTTTTTGGAAAGGTCAAGATTGGATTCGTCAAAGAGAGCAAATGGTATTCCAATCCGAACACAGGCTCAACATTTCTGCGAGCATCGGTACCGGAAGGGAAGCAACCACAATTTCTCAAATTTGGATCCAAAAGTGACGAGATTTTTTTTTTGAAAGGTCAAGATTGGATTCGTCTGAGAGAGCAAATGGTATTCCAATCTGAACACAGGCTCAACATTTGTGCGAGCACCGGTACCCAGAAGGGAAAGAACCATAATTTCTCGAATCTGAATCCAATCGTGTCGGGTTTTTTTTTTTGAAAGAATATCTAAAGACGGAAGAGTACACATAGGCCTCCTAATCCAGTCTTATGAAACCTCAATTGATAGATTTGCCCCCAGGTAAGGGTAGGATTACATAATGAACCCGTTTGGAGGACCCTTGCCTAGAACAGTCAAGCTGTCTCCATACTCTGGACAAGGCTTTTCTTGAATCAATCGTGGTCAAAGAATGCAATTAGTGCAACCTTAATGTTCTTCACCTCTTTCTTTTTTTTTTAGGTCCCTAACAGAATCATCGAAGAGAAACGATGGCCAATTCCACAACCCGAACCGGCTCAACACTTCTGCAAGCTCATAGACGAAATGAAAAGGACCAAAGTTTCTCAAGTTTGAATCCAACATGAGAAATCTGATTTTTTGATTTTTTTTTTGAAAGATCTCTAATGAACTCATCGAAGAGAAACGATGGCCCATTCCACAATCCGAACCGGCTCAACATGTCTGCAAGCACATGGACGAAATGGAAAGGATCAAAGTTTCTCGAGTTTGAATCCAACATGAGAAATCTGATTTTTTTTTAAAGATCTCTAATGAACTCATCGAATAGAAACAATGGCCCATTCCACAAACCGAACCGGCTCAACATTTCTGCAAGCACATGGATGAAATGGAAAGGATCAAAGTTTCTAAAGTTTGAATCCAACATGAGAAATCTGCATTTTTTGATTTTTTTAAAAAGATCTCTAATGACTCATCGAAGAGAAATGATGGCCCATTCCATAATCCGAACCGGCTCAACATTACTGTAAGCACATGGACGAAACTGGAAAGGATCAAAGTTTCTCAAGTTGGAATCCAAATGAGAAATCTGATTTTTTTAGAAAAGAGAAAGAGTGGAAATAAATTCATAGATAGAATTAGAATTTTCCAAAAAGCCACTTCTCATTTTTAGACGCAAAATCCAACATAGGCCACCAACTAGAAAGGAGCCAAGGAATCTAGAAATGAAAGCATAGAGCAGAAGATATGATATGCAAATATTCCATTTCTACGCATCATGTTCTCAAATGACCGAGTCCCACCGGGTGTGCCAACTTGATGGACCGCACTTTTGCTGCTCAACGATTACTGAGGTCGGCGAACGTCAGAGTCCGTGGGGTACGACCCTTTCGCGCTCGGAGGGCAAAGCAAGCATCAACTTTTTTTTTTGTATGGGTGTGCTAGATTTTCTACTCTACTTGGAATTGCAAGTGATGGTCTGGAGATCCATCTTGTCAAGTAGAAAATGAAATCAACTTTTTTCAAGTTTTCATTGCACATATAAAGAAAAGAGACATTGGTTTATGAAATGCTGTGAAAGGCGGTTTCATTTGTTTATGCCGTAAAAGGTGATGTTTGCCATAAAAGGCGGTTTTTGCCGTAAGAGGCAGTTTACAATTCTTATCAATAATGAAAGACAAGAGTTGTGATTTTTTTCTCTTTAAACAGTACAACATATAATGAAAAGCGAGAAAAGGAGGATCTAACTTCTCAGGAGATTGTGAGGGGCTCATTCAGATTGACGGTCGCAAGCCATGTGTGGACTTCGCCATCATCCATGTCGATGAGAACAGAGGATGCTCTTGATTGCGCTTGGCTCGGCTTAAACCTCAGATTTTTAAGGATAAAGACCAAGATGGGGTCCTATGGCCAATAAAAAGCTAAGTAGATGGGCTGAAAAGCCACTTCTAAGCCATTGGAGGCAGAAGGAGGACAAAAACCTTGGGGGGGGGGATGCCCCCCAAGGGACTTTTGTCACCTTGTAGCAGTGGTTGATGCAGAATTTTAGCAGAGTTTTCTCTCTTTTTCTGGATTCCGTCTGTCTGGATTTCTGGATCACGGATCGATTTTTTCCGGATCTAGTTTTTCTTGGAATGCTCTCCTATTTATAAGCCTTTGGTAGCCATTTAGGAGGGTTTATGGGCTTCAAATTTAATAAAGCCACATAATGGGAGGAGTTACAAGTTTTAATTGATTTATTTTGTAACTCCTTTTTCTTGGCTTCTGATTGGCCGATGGAGAATTAAGAGCCTTTAATCGCCTTTAAGCTCCTATGATGGGAGGATTTTCTTGGTTTAAATGCCATGATTGCTTTGATTTGTAACTCCTTTTTCATTGCTTTTGATTGGACAGTCCGAAATAATGAGTTAATGACCGCATTAAGTTGCCATAAATGGGTCAATTAACAACATTAAGTGGTCGCCAAGTCGCTTGAAGAGTCGCGGGCCGTGCTGCACCTTTTGGAATTCTTCTTGCGATGATCATCAATGGATCTTCATGCTGATCGACATCGGATGACCATGCAACTTCAGACATTGATCGCTAACAGCTGGCCGGCACCACCTGTCCTGTCAATTTCTCAATCGATGGAACAAAATGTGTGTTTTCTTAGTCAACTGTTTGGTGATCAAAGATGATTTGATACTCTCGAAGACGGACCCGTGATGTTGATGAAGATCGACAGATTTGGTGCCTCGAAAGTCAGAATTTTGGAAAACCACAGGGGCCGAAAATCTCAAAACATGAAAAGGGACCAAGAAACGGCCTTTTGGCTGAAATCTGGCGACCCAGATTTCCAGGGTCGCTGGCGACCGTGCACCCTGGGTCACCGGCGACCATGGGGACTTTGGTCCCTTTTGGTTGCCGATTTTCGGCCTTTCTTCCATCTTTTCCTATTCTTTTTTCTTTGGTATTTATTCTGACTTTTTATACATTTATTGGGCTGATTTCTAGTAGAAAACTTGATGAGAATCCTTGCATATTGGAGTGTAAAGTTTTCAATTTTCTAGGAAAGCCGAAGACTTTGTTGCGTAGAGTTGCCGATTTGCCGTTAGAAGCCAAAATTAGGTCAAACGATGTCGGAATGACCTGAGACTTAAGGTGAAGCATGCTGAGCAATAAATAAGACCAACCATAGGCTTTTGTTTGAGTTTTGAAGCCGTGTGGCGTCCTGTCGCCAGTAGACTTGATTCTGTTGAGAGGAAGATGTCGCGCTTTGATGAGCGGTCAACCGATCTCCGATTGACTTGAAATTTGACAGGGAGCCTATTGGAGTCATTTTGAGATGATCCATTAGCTCTGATTTGGAAACCATGGTCCCGGGGAGCTTCGCTGCCGGGAGGCCTGATTTGGCTTTCGAGAGTCAGTCTGGTCAAATGTTGTCGAAATGACCTGAAACTTGACATGTAGCCCTTTGTAAGTATTTTGAAGCTGCCCATGTGCTCTGTATGATGAGTGATGGCCTCGATGGTTCTCGCCACCGAGAGGCTTGATTTTACGGTTTGAGGGTTGATGTAGGGTCAAACGTTGTCGGTTTGACTTGGAACTTGACATGGAGCCTTTTAGATGTAATTTGAGACCATCCACAGGCTCTGATGGAAAATTTGGTGTCTTCGACGCTGTCGCCGTCGGGAGCTCCTGTTCAGTTGCTGGAGGAGTGAAGTTAGGCCAAATAATTTTGAAATGGCCCGAAACTTCATGTGTACTCCTCTCTTGGCTATTTTGAATGATCTATCAGTTTTTGTTTGATTCCGACAAGATTTGATTTCGTTTTTTAAAGTAGCATTGCCTGTTTGTGGTAGGCTGTGGCTTCATGCAGCTGTCTTGTTGTTGAAGGGGCAAAGTGACATTTTTGCTTTCAACAAGCAGCAATATCGCTACTCATATTGTTGCTCGTGTCATATTCTTCACTCATGTTCAAGGCTACTTTGACAAGGTTGATTCTCCCCTTGGGCTTGCAATTGTTCAAATTCTTTCCTAAAGATGAGTTTCTCATATAGAAACAAAAGCCCTCAACGAATTTGAAAGGAAGAAAAGGGAAAAACTGAAAAATCTATACAAATTTCTTCAACATCTGTGGTCGTGGGGGTTTGGTAAGCTTTTAACCCAAGGATTCTAGAGATCTCATTCCTGGAAATCAGAGATGGTTGCAAGGAAAGGAAGACAGTACAAGGGTGCATGGGTTTGCTTGGTGTTGACTTATGTTTTTGAAGAACCGGAAACGAGAGAGAGATGGGTTATCTTTGGATGTAGGTGGGCGTTAGGTAGTGGTGACAATGTTGCAAGTTGGTCGGTCAAGTTTGTTTGATTGCTTGATTTGTAGGTTTGGAAATGATGTAAGGATTATAATCCTATTGTAATTAGTATTGACAAATTCATTGGGAATTGGACATAATTTGGGATTTATTTACAATTATAATTTTAGTGGGACTGTCCAAGGAAGATGGCTACAGGATTTGTGTTGTGGAGTTTCCTACTGTCATCGCATGTGGACTATCATATGGGAATTTGTCAAGATAACATCACATGAGAATTTTTGCCATGCCATCACACGTGGTGGACTCTTGCCATCATATGGGAACTTTTTTCTTCATGATGACATCACAAGGAAAAGTAAATAGTAATCAAGAAAGGAGAACTCGTGTCATCACATAAGGATTTTGGCATGATGTCATCTCATGAGAAATAAAAGAGTAAACAAGAAAGGATTCAGACGGCGTGAAAATCAACCCGTGAGGATGGGCGCTCGAGCACGTGACTGGGCACTCGAGCGCAAGAGAGGCAGTATGCTCATCAGCTCTAGCACACACTAATGCGCTCTAGCGGCCAATGCGCATAACTTCTTTCCTGCTTGGATTTCACTCCCTAAATTATCTCAGCATACTTATTGTAGTCCTACTTGCTCTACGAGTATTGAGGCATGAATTAAAGCCTATTTATTGCCTTCCTCTCTCAACTCTAGGGCACCACTCTCCCATCGAAAAACCTAGAGATATATTGAGAGATTGTTTTCCTCTCCAAAGCTTCAAGTTGCTGCACTGAAGTTTAAGTCTTTCGAGGTTCTTTCTGCTACTTTTCTGAAGTAGATTCATCTTGAAGAGGCATTCAAGGTGGTTGGTTCATGCACGGTGAAGGTGTACGACGAGTAGTCGGCAAGATCAAAGTAGTCATTAGGTTGAGTTAGCAACTGGGAAAGGGTTGTGAGTTTTCTTATAACTTTTGATTTATAGTGCTTGGTTGTCTGTTGGCCTAGACGGTAAGGCCCGTGGTTTTTTCTTGAGTAGGATTCTTCACGCATACATTATGTGTCCTTCTCATTGTGTGGTTGCTTGATTTTAATCTGGATGAGGGTTAATTACTAGATTAATCACTTGTTCTTGAAATCTAATAGAGATCTTGTTATTGGAACCTAAGCCTGTGTTAAAGAACGAGTTTTTTTAATTGGTATCAGAGTGGGTTACACTAAGTTATTGTGTGATCTATTTAGAAGTAGTCTCTTATGGATTTTAACAGAGAAGGAACGTCTACCACTAAGTCCCCTCTCTTAGATGGAACCAATTATGCTTACTGGAGAGTAAGGATGATTGCTTTTCTTAGAGCTATAGACGATCAAGTTTGGGATATTGTAGTGGATGGATACTCTGATCCCACTATTGTAGATGGGTAGACTAAAGTCACAACCCTGAAACCCAAATCCCAATGAACCATTGTTGAAAAGACCAAGTCTAATTGTAAAAATAAGGCCATTAATGCAATCCACAATGGGGTGACGCTAGCAGAATTTCATAGAATTTCTGCGTGCCCTAATGTCAAGGCAGATTGGGATCTGTTAATGACTGTCCATGAAGGAACAGACACTGTCAAGCAAACCAAATTCCAAAACTTTACAACCGCTTTTGAGACGATTCGGATGAAAGATTCTGAGACTTTTTGATGAGTTCAAGTCTAAAGTGAGTAAAATTGTGAACTAAAGTTTTAATTTGGGAGAACCTATACCTCAACCCAAAATTGTCAAGAAAATGTTGAGGTCTCTCCCAGAAAGGTTTCGTCCAAAGGTAGTTGCCATTGAAGAGTACCAATATCTAAATTCCCTCAGTGTGGAAGAGTAAGTTGGTAATTTGCAGACATATGAAGCTAACCACTATCTTAGCAAGAATGGTATGGAAGTTGCACTCAAGTCTTCAAAATCTGCGGACAGTAGTTTTGAATCAGGGTGTGACTTCGAGGACGCTTAGTTTGAAAAATATTTCATTAAAAAATTCAAAAAGATGTTGAAAAATAAGAAGGCTAAGAAGGATGGTAACAACATGGAACCCTACAAGACCAAATCTGTGGCTGAAAAGAGCCCATCTAAGGGATCAACCAAGCCTATCCAATGCTTTAAATGTCAAGGTTATGGTCACACTGCTGCTAAGTGTGCCAATAAAATGGAAAAAAGCAAAGGTAAGGTTTTTAATGTGTCTTGGAAAGAGGAAACAGATGAGGAAAAGAGTGAGCCTGAATCTCCTAATGATGATTTTAAAAATTGTGTTGCTTTCATGGCTTTGTCTATTGTATATTCTATGCAGGGTTCATTTGACAGGGAGTCCAAGTCCGATGAAAATTAAAATTCTGATAACTTTTCTGATGATGACAAGGACTGTGAAACTGCATACAAGAAATTACTGCAAGATTCCATACACATGTGGAAGATCAATAAGAAAAGAGAATCAAAGATGAAAGAAATGGAGTCTCAAAATTCTTCTTTAATTGCACAACTAGAAGAATCACGTGCTAAAGTAAGTCAATTAGAAGATCAACATATGATATTGTCTAACAATCTGGTTGCTGCAGGTAAGGAGACTGGGTTAATGAAACAACAAGAGCTGAAAGCAGAATCTGAGATGGACAATTTGAAGAAAGAGCTGAGCACTATAAAGCTGAAAAGGAAGATTTAAGAGGAAAGTTGAAGATGGTTCTCACCGAACTGGATTCCGTTACAGCATTAATTGAGCAGATGAATACTGGGTTTAAGAAACTTGATGAGATCCTTGGAAGCCAAAAGACTGACGAGTCAAACTCTGGAATTGGCTACACTCATGGAGCTTCATCCTCAAAAGATAAAAGGTAAATATGTATTTGTTTGAGGGCCTACTATGTACTCAATGACACCCTTAATTCATAAGGCTCCACCTTTGAAATTTGTGAATGCTAAGAATGTGCCCAAGCCTAAATTCACACCCCCCCCCCCCCCCCATGTCACTTTTGTGGAATTAAAGGGCACATTAGACCACACTGCAATAAAAGAAGAAATCATAATCAAAATCAGACGAGGAAAAAACCTTCTTCTCCTCAACAGGTCAAGACTAAGGTTGTTTGGATTCGTAAGACTGACCTGAGCTGTAATGTGGTCTACACTGCACTGTCTAAATCAATTGAGAATGTTAAAGTTGATTCCCCTCTCCGTAAGCCCCTAGGCATTGGCCTACAGACATGACCCTCCAATTCTATTTTGGATTACACATCCATACTTTTTCAGGCTGATTTTTGAGATTCTCTGGCATGTGATACACTTTGATTTGTTTGGCTTTCGAACTGAATTTATTCATTAATGATTTAAGGATTTCAATCATGTTCACAAGTACATGATGACTTACTTGGACAATCACTTAGGGTCAATGAGACACTAAGATAGATAGGATTCATGGTCTTAGTGGTTTTGCACTTGTTCGGAGCATCAATTTTGATTTCCCTTTTCCCTATGCTCCCATCTTAATGGTGCCTTGTAGTGACCTCGAGTGTAGAAATTTATGTAGATCCGCCGAGCTGAATTGTATAATGACTGGGTCTGCTCCCTAGGACTTATTGATGATTATTTCATAGGGTTCAGAAATTTCTACAGTGTTTTAAAAAATGATGAGGTCTTGAGAATTTATTAATGTCTATGATTGCTCCTTTGATATTTAATACCTCATACATTGTTCGAACTTGGCATATCTATATGTGAAAAAGTTCTTGAGGGTTCAATGAAGGTTCATTTTTTTTTAAACGATGTGTGACATTAAAGGGGAGCCTCACACCTCATTGCTGATCGGATCGAATGACTTTGAAAGGTGTGAAGTTCACTTTGTATCTGATGATTACTGATTTGTGGTTACTCTGTAATTTCTTCATGTTTTTCATTTGAGATTATCTTACACACAAGTAACACACATGACAAATTTCCTAAAATTGTGTTGCCTCATGCATTGCAAGTTATCGTATTTAATCATCAAGGATTTTTGAATTTCGGCCTGATTTAGTTTTACATTCGTGCATTTTTAGGGTATTGATTATATGATTTAGAGGGAGCAAAGACTTTTTCAATTCTGAACAAAAAAGGGAAGAAACTGAGATAGTTCATGAGATTTCGGGCTAATTACGAGCTGATTATGTTATTGATTACATCTCAGAATTAATTTTCAAGATTTCATGCTTGTTTTTTTCCTTAAATTTTCGTGAACAGGATTTGCAGGACTGAACTGAAGAAAAGATATAGAAAGATATTGTAGGGTTGAACTATTATTGCTAATCAGGTTACACTGTCTGGGCAGAAGTTTTTCTTGTATTTAGAGTTTTGTCCATGAATTGCCAAAAGGGAAGATTGTAAGGATTATAATCCTATTATAATTAGTATTGGAAAATTCATTGGGAATTGGACATAATCTGGGATCTATTTACAATTGTAATTTAGTGGGATTGTCCAAGGAAGATGGCTACAGAGTTTTTGTTGTGGAGTTTCCTATTGTCATCACATGTGGACTATCATATGGGAAAATTTGTCAAGATGACATCACATGAGAATTTTTGCCATGCCATCACACGTGGTGGACTCTTGCCATCATATGGGAACTTTTTTCTTTCATGATAACATCACAAGGAAAAAGTAAAAAGTAAACAAGAAAGGAGAACTTGTGTCATCACATAAGGATTTTGGCATGATGTCATCTCATGAGAAATAAAGGAGTAAGTAAGAAAGGATTCAGACGGCATGAAAATCAACCCGTGAGGATGGGCGCTCGAGCACGTGACTGGGCGCTCGAGTGCACGAGAAGCAGTATGCTCATCCGCTCGAGCACACACTAATGCGCTCCAGCGGCCAGTGCGCATAACTTCTTTCCTGCGTGGATTTCACTTCCTAAATTCTCTCAGCATACTTATTGAAGTCCTACTTCTCTATGAGTATTGAGGCACGAATTAAAGCCTATATATTGCCTTCCTCTCTGAACTCTAGGGCACCACTCTCCCATCCAAAAACCTAGAGATCTATTGAGAGATTATTTTCCTCTCCAAAGCTTCAAGTTGTTGCCCTAAAGTTCAAGTCTTTGGAGGTTCTTTCTGCTACTTTTTTTAAGTAAATTTATCTTGAAGAGGCATTCAAGGTGGTTGGTTTCATGCACGGTGAAGGTGTATGGCGAGTCGTCGGCAAGATCAAAGTAGTCATTAGGTTGAGTTAGTAACTAGGAAAGGGTTGGAGTTTTCTTATAACTTTTGATTTATAGTTTCGTGGTTGTGTGTTGGCCTAGACGGTAAGGCCCGTGGTAGTTTCCTGATTAGAGTTTTCCACGTATACATCCTGTGTCCTTCTCATTGTGTGGTGCTTGATTTTAATCTAGATTAGGGTTAATTGCTAGATGAATTACTTGTTCTTTGAATCTAATAGAGATCTTGTTTTTGGACCTAAGCCTCTGTTAAGAGCGGGTTTCTTCAAATGATGTTGAGAAAACAAGGTCGGTCCTGCCTCAATTGAATGGTGAAAGAGTAAACATGGAAAGTGGAGAGGAAGGCGATATAATTAGTAGCGAACACTGCGTGGCAAAAATTAAGAAAAAGAAAAACACAACCAAAAAGGGCCTGAAGTAATAGTTCGGTTCTTAAAAAACTTTGAGGACCTTTTTAGTCTCCACCCATTTAAAGGGGATTTTCCCCAGTAAAATCCCCATATACACAATGCCACGTACAATGAAAAGTCTAGACAAGTGTAATTGCAACATAGTTATGTGAGACAATTACTCGGTGGAGGAGTAATTTCAATTGATTATGAGAAATCAAGGGATAATTTAGCAGACCCTTTGGCAAAAGGCCTTGCAAGGGAGAAAATAAAAGAAACGCCTAAAGGGATGGGTCTTAAGCACATAATTCATCAATAATGGGAACCCAACCTAATGACCGGAGATCCTGAGAACTAGGTTCATGGGGAAAACAATTTATCCCGATGATGTGAAGTACTGACAATGGAGTATGTTTTTTCTCTGAACTCATCCCTATTGTGCGAGATCACTTGTTAGTACGTAACCTGTAGCGAATGAGGTTTAATTTAATCCTTAATGAGATCTATAACTTATATGGTGGGGTGTGCAACTACAGGAGTACTCTTGATAGACTCGCTATATGAGTGTGGAAGTGGGGCCGCTTCCTATAGAATTTGGGCAGATTCTTTAGAGAGCTCATGAAATCTGGGATAAAACACATGGCAGTAAAGTATTGACCTAGTGACTAAGAATAAATCTTGACATAATTGTGAACTGATATAAAGAGTTCAAGTTTAGGACTTTCTTCACTCCAACTAGTAAATGTTTTTAATTATGTCAAGAGGATAAGGTTCAAGCTTTGTCACTTTACTAGTGAGATGCTCATTGAATATTTTGAAACAGTAGGGGGATTGTTGGTTTTTTAGTGTTTCAAAAACTCAAAAGGTTTTGTCCTTTAAAAAAAAGTTTTGTCCTTTTTTCTACTTGTTTCATAAGTGGGTTGTGAAGGATTTATACAAATGCATGGGATCCCACATCGGTTAAGTCCAACACTTTATGCATTTCCATGATCTTTACACCTTAAAAACTTTTGAGCCTTTTACCATTAGCCCTATGCGTGCACGCGAGTCAGGCTTGACCCGTGGTTCTAGGTCCGGTAACGTTTAATTGGGCGCATGTCCGTGACATGCATCCTGTGTGAAAATTGCACGTAGGGGAGTGCAAACCCAGCTTGACCTAACTTCTTGGGGGGCCCATATTTTGATATAGTTTTGCCAACATGCATTTTGAACTTTGTGGATTAATGGCCCAAGGAATTTTTAATGTCCTTATATAAGGATCGGCCACATTCTCGAAAACTATAACTTTTTCAAGACTACAACTTTTGTTATTTTCTGTTCTCCATTCTTATGATTTCATTTGAGCCTCTTCGTTTGAACATTCTAAATTGGTGTCTGGAGTTCATATAGGGTGTGCGACCAAGTCTGAACGAAGAGAAGGCCGCTGTATCCTGTGGGCGGTTTTGCTAAGAAACTTCGCATCTGAGTTTCATCCCAAGGGGCGCAACTCATCCTAAAGAGACTCCCATCAGACGTGCCTCGGCCACATAGCTGCCGCCACTGCTACTTATCAATTTCTGCCAACAAGTTTCAGAATTCACAGATCGGATATTATTGTTAATTTATTTATTGACAACAGCCCCTTTTCTTTAGCGTTTTTCCAACGGTTTTCACAAGAGGAGGATTCAGGTGGGGCCTTCGTCACATGTGCTCTCCACCATTCCACTAGCTCCATAAGGCATAGAGAGTCAGACTGAAGGCCCCATTACGAGCCAAAACAACTCACCCTAGCGTAATCACGAGTCAGACTGAAGGCCCCATTACGAGCCAAAACAACTCACCCTAGCGTAATCACAAAGCACGAGAGCATTCTTACCGAGTCCTTCTCTTTTCCAAATAGAACATTTATCTTCCATTGAGTTAATCTTTCATTTAATAATAGCTCGTACCGAGATAGCATTTCTAAGATATTTTGAAACAAACAATAGTTATCTACACCAAGGACGTCAAGTCTTACATGATATGGTTCATTTACCTTTCAAGGCCTATGAACACAATAACATTGTAATATTTGGTCAAATCTATAACCTGACATTTTATTAAAAAATACTATGGCAGCATATGTTGTTTACAGGGATTCCAAAAGGCCTTAGGCCCATTTGGATGTTGCAGAATAAAATATTTACATATTTAAATATTGCAAGAATAAAATAGTACAGAATAGAATAGTGTAATATTAGAATATTGTGATATTTTTGTTGTTTGGGAATTTTTAAAGAATATTACAAATGTAAAATTGAGTAGTTTGGAAGGTACTATATATTATTTTAATACATATTTAAAAAATTCAAAATAACAAGTTAATGTTATTAATCGTAGTAAGTAGAGTTCATTATTAGAATATTTTTTTATTAAATACTTTAATTTATGTGTATTTGCCATGTCTGGATAAAATAGTAGTGTGGTAAAGTAAAGTTCAACTGCCATTTTTTTATACCATAAATCACTTTTTATTTATCAGAGATAAAACTATGGTAAAGTGTAGTAAAGTAAAGTCAATACAAACGGTAACTACTTTACGACTCTCTCTCTTACTTTAGTTCACTATGTTCTTCATCTTACCTCACTTACCTTACCTTTGTACCATGATGTGACCGCAATATTTATTTTACTTTACTACAAAATAAGGCAAACATGCCTTGACCTAGACGTGACATTGTATCCCTTCACCATATTTTGATTAAAAGGTAGTATGGTAAAGTAAGTCAAACCGCCACTTTCTGTACCATAAACCTATCGCAAGTCACTTTCTCTTTACCATTATAACTAAAAGTAATGTCGAGCAAAAAAAAACTACTTTACCACTCTCTCCCACTTTACTTCACCATATACTTTATCTCACCTTTACATTACCTCACCTTTACCGTAATGTGATAGTTACCTTTACTTTACTATTTGTAAACCTCATTGTGAAATATTTTTATATTGTAGAAAGTTTTCTACATGGGAGAGTTGTATGAAGACATATTGAGTTTTATTTTTTAAAGAAAATGCTCTTTTCTTTATATTTTTCTGGGGTTACTAAACGGATAAGATTTTCCTCTTTAAAAAATGAAAGATTATATTATATAAAATATTACTTTCTTGTGTTTTTTTTTTTTATCCAAAGAGGCCCTCCACTCTTTTGTCATTCTAATATAAAAAGAAAACACTCTCTAAAATTATTCATCTCCACATCAAAGCGTTTTAGAGGATTCTGACTCTCTCGGCATGATACATTAAGAAGTATCCATCCAATGTTCTATGTTGAGTTTCTTCTTGGGCTCACATAGTGAAGTTTGATTGTCTTCTCTCTTTGTCTTTTCTTTGCTCGTGGCGCGCACTTGGATGCTAGATGGAAAGTTCCCTTTTATGGATAAGAGTCATGTAAAATACCAGCCCCACTAGATTATCCTAACCCTTCATTTAACAGCCTTAAAATTTAGATTTTCTCAAGATTCAATCCAACATATATGGTCTCATGAGCAGAAAACCAGGGATGATGCCAGATCAAGAGGGTGATAAGAGTGTGCAAAGAGCTGCAACTGATCAAAGGCAGGCCAAAGTGGGTCCCATAGAGCAGAAGAAAATTCTTTAGCTTTCTTTATTTTTTATTTAAATTTCTTTTGTAATTACATATAGACCTTTAATAGTTATTAAATTACTACACTAATTGACAAAACGTCAATAAACCCAATTTGATAATGATTTCACCAGTTCTAGGTACAGCATAGATCCGACCTCACTGCCCCTAATTGATCCAGGGGGGCCTTTTTTATTTAGGATTTTAAGAAGCTTTTGATTGCACAGACCCACTCTTTCCTGCAATGCAGACTCCCCAGTCACCAGATTTTAAACATACACCACAATCTGAACTCATGTCCACCTTACCACACCCTCCATAATGGACTCGCCCATTCGGGGCACACCTTGTGTACTATAATCAAGATGAGACTATTTTTTATCTAACCACCTCAATGATCGTGGTCATACGAGGTTTAATTTGTACTATGTTCAAACTTACATGAGATAAAATACTTTGGTACTACACCTGATTTTGTATCAGAATGTAGGTACAGAAGATAGGAAAAATAAACTTCTACTACAGTCATCATCGTCATCAAAATCTTACCTCTCCTGTATGTTGATATTGAGAGTTCTAATAAACTTTGGTATGGAATGGAATTCAATATGATCAAGTCAAGTTTATTATTTCATAACCCCAGCATTCCCACACTGAATAGAACAAATTTAACTAATTCTTTATATACATTTACTTAATTTTGTAGCAAGATATCCAGGGACCACTCTAAGAGAATTTAGCCATCTCTTAATATACGGAATGAAGCGTGAGGGAAAAAAGTGAACTTGAATATCGGTTTTTTTATACTACAACAGTAAGAAAGTTACAATTTAGGCTCTTTATGAATGATTATTGTAAGTGCAAAAAATGTAACTCACAAGATTAGGAGGTGCCTGATAGGACTCATCCAAAGGGACTGATGAAGATTAGCTGCTAAGAGGACCCTGAAAGGGGAGAAACAAACAGTCAGAGGACCCTGGCTGTGGGCAGCGCAGGGCTCTCCGATGCCTAAGTTAGTGCAGGAACCGAACAAAGGCTGAAGGTGAGGAGAGACAGGGTAACGGCTCCAGAGGGGATGCGTATGCCTGCCTTTGTATTGGAACGTCCTCATATTTATAGAGGATTTTACCTGATATCTTGGAGTGGGCCCATAGATTTGATAGAAATGATCTCATTTGCCCACAAAGTAATAAATGAGGATCCGTTATGGCCCACAATGCATTTATTGCCAGTCCGATCAGCCCACATCGCATTAAATGCATGTCATGTTGGGCCTGATCCTATCTCGAGTCATTGGCGGTTGAGGTCCCATCGGATCTATCCTCAGGCTCTGCCCTGATATAGCTACAGTGATGGACCGCGCTCCCAATGCCCGGGTTCCTACCGAGGTCGGCGGACGTGGGAGTCCGTTTGGTTCCGACCCTTTCGTAACCGGGGGGCAAAAGGGGGCGTGCATCAACATTTCTTTTTTTGTGGGTGTGCCAGATTTTCTATTTTTACTTGGAATTGCAAGGGGTTTTCCCCCTTTCGTGTCCCGTTTTGCGTCCGTTTTTGCTGTTTTTCGATTCTTTTTTCTTCTGTACTTTTCCTTGACATTTTGACCATTTATTGGCCTAATTTCTTTGTAGGAAACCTGATGAGAATCCTTGCATTTTATTTTGCAAAGTTTCCAATTTCCTGAGAAAGCCGAAGACTTTGTCGCGCAGAGCTGCCGATTTTCCGTCAGAAGCTGAAACTGGGCCAAACGATGTCGGAATGACCAGAAATTTGGTGTGAAGCCTCCTGAGTAATAAATAAGACCAACCATAGGCTTTTGTTTGAGTTTCGAAGCCGTTTGGGGTCCTATCACCTGTAGACTTGCTTTTTGTCGCTATGAAGATGTCGCGGTTTGATGTGCGGTCAATCGATGTCCGATTGACTTGAAATTTGACAGGGAACCTATTGGAGTCATTTTAAGATGATCCATAGGCTCTGTCTTGGAAACCATGGTCCCGGAGAGCTTTTGTCGCCGAGAGCTCCTTTTTCGGCTGTCGGAGAAGCGAAGTTAGGCCAAATGATTTTGAAATGGCCCGAAACTTCTTGTATACTCCTCTTTTGGCTGTCTGGAAGAATCTTGCAGTTTTTGTTTGATTCTGACAAGATTTGATTTTTGGAAGCAGCATTGCCTATTTATGGCAGGTTGCGACTTCATGTAGCTCTTTGGATCTTGAAAAGGCAAAGTGACATTTTTGGTGTCAACATACAGCCGCTGGATACCGCCTTATCAGTGATTTGGTGAAGATTATGGACGGTTGGGATGGCCCATCTATCTCAATCGCGCATGCCCATACTCAGCCACGTGTTTGATGATGCAGCAGAAGTAGGGAGGCAATCACAATATTTGTCTTGACTGGCAGCTTGATTCCCTCGGCCAGGATGCTTGGCCGAGGTTGGGTGGATAACCGAGGTCAGAGTGCGTAGCCGAGGTAAGTCTGGTCTCGGCCAATGTTTTGACCCCATCGCCGAGGTGCGCTTGGACGGCACATAGGCGCGCTTAACTGGCAGCTTATCGCTGAAGTTAACGTAATCTTGGTACCATAGAAATCACCCCACACAATTGCCTCCTAGCTTTTGATTTCTTAGGTTCTCTAGCCTTTTGAGGTCGGAAGCTATAGAGAGAGGACCTGCTGGGAGATGCTTGATCATTATCTAGCATCGTCCCGATTCCTCGAGGTAATTAATACTACGCCTCGGTTATCATGAGGAACGGGCTGGCAGTGACACGTGCCATTGCATGAGTGATTGCTCCGTAAAACTGATGGGACAAGCGCGATTCGCATTGCAACCCTTTCGAATTTCTAAATGGCGCCCAAGGAAGGCCTCCTTTCTCTTATAAATAGGGGCGTCTTCTTCTGCCTTATCTTCCTTATTTCCACTCTCATAAAACTTTTCCAGAGATCTTCAGGCGAGGACGATTGCATAGCGTCGAGGATATCGCATGCTCAGATTGATCTTTGCTTCTGATTCGTTCACCTATAAGTCATCCTGAGTCTGTGTTCCTTAGGGCTTTTCCCTTTAGGGTTTCTTCTTGCCTCCCCCCTCAATCCCGGGTCATAGAAATGGCCGGCCATAAGTCTCATTTAGAGACCCCTAAGGGGATAGCCAAACTTAGGGAGGCGTATGGTATACCGGAGGAGGTCCGCCTCAGGCCGGCGGATCCTTCTGACTACGCTTTGCATTCCCTGTCTGGCGGTTGGATGTCGTTCCCCTTGATTTCTGTAATCGAGGGTGGGGTTAGGTTTTCCTTGCACCCTCTTCTTAGGGCTTGCCTTAGCACCTGGTCCCTTGCCCCCCGCCAGTTGATGCCCAATGGCTACAAGGTCATCATGGGCACGGCTAAGCTGAACGAAGTTTTGAAAATCAACCTCGGTGTCCCCAACATGATATCTGTAAGGCCAGGGAAGGCACCGATTACCTCCGAGTGAAACAGCTCCGGAAGGGCTACGTCTCGGCCTTGGAGGATTCAAATAAGAACGTCGGGGATGACCTTTTATGCATCTCGGGGAACTAGGAGTTTGGCGCTGGTGAGGACAGAACGCACATGGTCCCGCGCCACTTCAGGGTCGTCCCAAGTAAATATCGTCCCTCGATTTTATTCATTCTATTTTCACCCTTCAATTTGTCGAACTGATGTCTCATTTTGGCGTGCAGATCTGCGAGAGAGGCAGCGTCGTGCGGTGCGTGACGGCTGGAAAAAGAACGTAGCCGACCACGACAAGGTTGAGAAATTTACCGGGTACGAAAACAGGTCGGCCTAGAAGCTGCTGGGCTACACGCTGAGGTACCGTGGTTACAAGAGAAGGGTCAAAACATCGCAGGGGGAAAAGCCGTAGACAAGCGAGCCTTCCGTCACAATAGCCGTAGCTGGGGGTATTCCGCTGACCGCTTCCGTCACTCGCCAAATTGCGTCTGGTGCCGAGGCGTCTGCTTCCTCCAGTTCGGGGTCTATAAGCTTGACAGAGGCTGTAGAAGCTTATTCTTCTGATCAAGAGGAGGGGATGGAAGGAGACCTACCACCTTTGAAAACTAAAGATCTGACGGCCAAATTCAGGGGCTGGTCTTCTTCTTCGGCGGCAACTTCTTCTGCCGGTACCCGCGCAGCCTCGGGTTCGGGCGGCGCCACTGTCTCTTCTGCCCTTATTGTAGCCGAGAGTGTGGGAACCTAGCGGCGTTCTCCTGACCGTACGAGGATGAATCTCCGCCAAGTGAGAGGTCCAAGGCGGGGGAAAGAGACTCTGGGGCTCAGAAGGCCCCAAAGGACAAAGGTCTCGCACGCGTCCCTAGAGGGAAGGCTCCTCCCGAGAAGAGTGCATTGGTGGACAAGGCTCCTCCTGAGAAGAGACTGGAGACCAGCGGACCTTTGGGGCAAGGCTCTGGGTCAGCCTCGGGATCTCTTCCCCTCGTGCCGGCCCCATGGAGGCCGAAGTTGGAGGTTCAGCCCGGGAGGCCCTTGAATGTGGACGACCGGGTAGCAAGGAACGCTTCAGTCATTGAGGTGCTCGCCAAAGCCTGCGCCCTCCCGCGTGATATGGAGCAGCACGCAAAGTATGACAACTAGAGTCTACTGGCCTCGGCGATTCAGGCCACTCTTATAGTAATTACTCTTCATGTAACTCTGATAAATTATGCTTCGGCTTCTCATACCTAATAGTTCTCTTTTGCAAAATGTATACAGGCTCCAACTGGTTATAGAGAGGAGTGACAAGAATGTCTCCAGGGTCTCGCAGCTAGAATCCGAGAGGGAGAGTGTCGGGAAGGACTTGGCGGATTGCCAAAGCAGGCTGGTCGACTCGATGAAGAATAACGCCGAACTGACTACAGAAATGGAGGTGGCGGTGACCAGCATCACAAACCTTACAGCCGAGACCCACAAGCTAAAAAGGTCGGTTCGATCGAAGACAGAGGGTGCTCGAGTTGGAGAGGCAGAAGACCGAGTCCGGAGCCGAGCTGACGAGGCAAAAGGTCGAGCTGGAGCAGTCGCTGAAGGAGAATGCCGACCTCAAGTCTTCACTTCGGGCCGAGATCCATGCTGCTTTCCAGAAAGGAGTGGATAGGGCAACGGAGGATTATGAGAGACAGGTGGAGGAAATAAGCTCTCTCTTGTTTGAGGAGGGATGCCGGGCTGCACTGAGAGAAGTGGGGATTTCTGAGAATCATCCGATCCGTCAAAACCTCCCGAAGTATTCAGGCCCGGGAACCGAATCGAGCCCTGCCCTCATTCCTGAGAGCCCTCTGACCAAAGCGCCCACTACCGACACTCCTCTGGACGGTGCTCCTCCCCTTCTTGCCGCGGATGTCCCCAAAATGACCGCGCCTGTTGCCGAGGCGTCCGGTCTTCCAGAGAAACGATGAGGACATTGCATCGGCCTCCGGAGACGATGTTTGCCGAAGTTTTTCCTTGAATTACTTTGATGCTTTCCAAATGTATCTTTTGCTTTCCAAATGTATCTTTTTGGCTTTGTAAAAAGAAAACAAGTTAATAAAACTGGGCACTTGCTCTTCTTTTGCGATTCTTATTCTTCGTGCGACCTTGTTCTTTCCGCGATTCTCGCTCTTGGTTCGGCCAAGTATCTGAGTCCGGCTAAATTGATGACTTGTGGTAGAACGATTGCCTGAGTTGGAATAATAAATGGGGGCGGATGGCTCTGAAAATACCTGGCAGTTTTCATTGTTATCCGTCCTGGTATCCCACATTCCGAGGCTCATAAATAGTATTAAGTATAACAGCACGATCGATGCAAAAAATAAGCAGATGACCCAACCTGTCGCCATCCGATTAGCCACTCAATTCAGAGGTAACGTGCGTCATACGCGAAGCATGGGGGGCCATACCTCATAAATGAGGTCCTCGAACCTGAGCCACCTTCCCCCTATAAATAGGAGTTCTCTTCTGCTATGTGACCATCCTTATCTTAAGCATGGGGAAGTAAGCCTAACATGGAGGAAATGCTTGTTTTAGGAACTTCTTCTATTCCTCACAAGTATGGAGATTCGCCCGCTCCCGCCAGATGTTCTGGTGGTTTCGCCTTCTAGGAGTCTGTCAAAATCCCTTACTCTGTGTGAACCTTTTGCGACTGAAAACGACTCCGGGAAAGGTTGTATTCGGTCATCGCGGACCACGCGCCCTCTGAATACGGTCAACGTGGATCACGCGCTCTCTGAACGTGGGTCTTTGATCAACTCTTGTCGATGCATCTGGGAGGAGGTCAGACCTCTGTGGTGAACCGGGAGTTGGTTGCGAACTTGGTATAACCAACCATAGGGTAATGTGGAGATCCAAGCATCGATGACCAACGAAGAGTAGTGCTTCCGAGCTTTTTTTTTTTGCAAAGGACAGAGAGCCTCCTTATTGTACTTTCATTGCTTTTCTGCAACCCATGTAATGAAATTTTCTATTATAATGAAGACATTCTAGTCAATACAAATGGAATTTCTACCAATACAGATGGATTCCCCCCCCCCCCCCCCCCCCCCCCGTTTTTTTTGTCAGGCCACCATTGGCCGAGGTGAACCTGAGGGGCCTGGGTGTATGGTCCCAAGATTTTGAGGAGCCTAGGAGTATGAACCCAAGGTTTTGAGAAGCCTGGGTGTATGAACCCGAGGTTATCTCAGTGTGTATGAACCCAAGGTTTTGAGAAGCCTGGGTGTATGAACCCAAGGTCAGTCTCAGGGTGTATGAACCCAAGGTTTTGAGAAGCTTGGGTGTATAAACCCAAGGTCAGTCTCAGGGTGTATAAACCCAAGGTTTTGAGAAGCCTGGGTGTGTATAAACCTAAGGTTTTGAAAAGCCTGGGTGTGTGAACCCGAGGTCAGTCTCAGTCGATTTTACTGCTGTCGAATCCCACAACTTGATGATAGAATGAAGGCCGCTTTTATTAATCTCGAAACTTTGATTACAATTCTAGAAAAATAACTTCTTGAGGTGGGTTGCATTCCACGGTTGCGGCAACCGCCTGCCATCCATGCCCTCAAGTTTGTACGATGATCGTCCTACTACTGAAATTACTTTGAACGGGCCATGCCAGTTTGGGGCTAGTTTGCCATCATTTGGATTCTTGTCTGCCGGGAGTGTCTTCTTTTTGACCAGCTCTCCTACAGAGAACCTTCTCTCTCTGACCCTCTCGTTGTATCCTTTGGCTAGCTGTTGCTAGTAGTCGGCCAGTCGTATGGCCGCTGCTTCTCTACGCTTGTCGGCCAATTCCAGTTCCATGGCCAGGTTTATCTCGTTTCGGCCTTAATAAACAAGTTCTGATCTCAAGGTTGGGAGGCCAATCTCAAGGGGAATGACCGCTTCCATCCCATAGGCTAGAGAGAACGGTGTTACCGAAGTGGAACGCCTCGGGGTCATCATGTACGGCCATAGGATGCTAGGGAGCTCTTCTACCCATCCTCCTTTAGCCCGGTCAAGCCGCTTTTTCAGCCCATCAAGCTATACTTTGTTGGAGATCACGGCCTGACCATTGCTCTACGGGTACGCCGGGGTGGAGTAGTGGTTCCTGATGCCATGCTTTTGATAGAAGCTTTTGAAGAGGTTGGAATCGAACTGGGTCCCGTTGTCCGAGATCAACGCTCTAGGGATGCCAAATCTTGTAATGATATTCTTCCATACAAAATTCTTCGAATCTCTTTTAGTGATGGAGGAAAACGGTTCTGCTTCTATACACTTGGTGAAATAGTCAGTGGCAACTATCAACCATCTCTTGTTCCCTGGAGCCCAGTGGAGAGGTCCCACGATGTCCAGTCCCCATTGGGCGAAGGGCCATGGGCTGGAGAGGGGACTTAAATCCTGCGCCGGCTGATGGAAGGAATCAGAGAACTTCTAGCACTTTTCGCACTTCCTGGCGTATAGCTGCGCGTCCTTCTGCTTGTATGGCCACCAGTAACACTGGCTGATAGCTCGGTATGCTAGTGACCGTCCTCCGATATGGCTTCCATAAATCCCTTCGTGAATCTCATACAGAAAGTCGTCAACCTTGCTCGAATTGACGCATTGGAGGTAGGGGCCGGTGAAAGATTTTCTGTAAAGCTTGCCTTCGGGAGACAGCCAGAACCGAGCTGCTTTGAGCCTGATCCAGTGGGCCTCATTTTTATCTTCAAGGAGCTTATCATCTTTGAGGTAGGAAGTGATTGGATCCATCCAACTTGGGCCGAGATCAAGGCATAAAATCTGCCGAGATGGATGGAGTTCTAAGCTTGATCTGGGCAACGTCCCAACTTCGATAGTTCTTTTCTTTCCTGCTTCGACAGCAGAGGCTAGGTTTGCAGGGACATCAGCATGCGAGTTAGTATCCCTTGCTATCTGCCTGACTTCGGCTGTCTAGAACTGAGTGAGGAGTTTCTTTGAGAGGGCTAGATAGGCCGCCATCCTGTCGTCCCGAGCTTGGTAGTCCCCATTTAGTTGGCTTGTCACCAATTGTGAATCGCTGAAGACCACCAATTGTTGGGTTCCGAGGAATTTAGCGTTGTTTAGTCCTGCTATTAGAGCTTCGTTGTTTGTCACTTTGAAGTCCAGGGTTAGAGCTTGTTCTATGACCAGTCCCTCTGGTGATTGGAGGACTACGCCGGCGCCAGCCCTCTTGGAAGTAGATGAGCCGACAACGAAGACTTTCCATGCCGAGTCAAGGGCTTGGCTCCGAGATCGTTCATCAACCTCAGTGACTTCGTTTTCATGCCCTCTGCCCCCAGTTCGGTGCCAGGCTGGATTGGTGCCTAACTCGGAGAGACAAACTCAAAATGAAATCTGCCAAAATCTGGGCTTTGATCGCAGTCCTGGGCTGATAATGGATGTTGACACCAAAAATGTCACTTTGCCTCTTCAAGATCCAAAGAGCTACATGAAGTCGCAACCTGCCATAAATAGGTAATGCTACTTCCAAAAAATCAAATCTTGTCAGAATCAAACAAAAACTGCAAGATCCTTCAAGACAGCCAAAAGAGGAGTACACAAGAAGTTTCGGGCTATTTCAAAATCATTTGGCCTAACTTCACTTCTCCGGCAGCTGAAAAGGAGCTCCCGGCGGCGAAAGCATCGAAGACACTAAATCTTCGATCAGAGTCGATGGATGGTCTCAAAATACATCCAAAAGGCTCCACGTCAAGTTTCGAGTCAAACCGACAACGTTTGACCCTACATCGACCCTCGAACAGCTAAATCAAGCCTCTCGGCGGTGAGAACCACCGAGGCCATCACTCATCAGATAGAGCACATGGACGGCTTCAAAATGCTTACAAAGGCCTACACGTCAAATTTCAGGTCATTTCGACAACATTTGACCATACTTTGACGCTCGGAAGCCAAATCAGGCCTCTCGACGGCAAAGCTCCCCGAGACCATGGTTTCCAAGACAGAGCCTATGGATCATCTTAAAATGACTCTAATAGGTTCCCTGTCAAATTTCAAGTCAATCGGACATCAGTTGACCGCACATCAAACTGCGACAACTTCCTCGCGACAAAAGCAAGTCTACTGGTGATAGGACCCCAAACGGCTTCAAAACTCAAACAAAAGCTTATGTTGGTCTTATTTATTGCTCAGGAGGCTTCACCTCAAATTTCAGGTCATTCCGACACCGTTTGACCCAGTTTCAGCTTCTGACGGAAAATCGGCAGCTCTGCGCAACAAAGTCTTCGGCTTTCTCGGAAAATTGGAAACCTTGCAAAATAAAATGCAAGGATTCTCATCAGAATTTCTATAGGGAAATCAGGCCAATAAATGATCAAAAATGTCAAGGAAAAATACAGAAGAAAAAAGAATAAAAAAACAACAAAAACGGACACAAAACGGGACAAAAGGGGGAAAAACCCCCCAGGGTCGTCGGCGACCCTGGGGCCCGGGATCGCCCGGTGGGCCCCGGAAACCCCGTTTTTCACCGTTTTTTCGTGATTCGAAGCGTCCGGCCTCTGGTATTTTCCAAAATTCATACTTTTGAGACACCAAATCTTCTGACATCCATCAAAAACATGGGTTAATCATCAAGAGTATCGAAAACAACATTGATCGCCACCTGGTCAACCAAAAAAAAGTGTGCTTTCTACCCGACCGATTGAGAAATCGACAGGACAAATGGTACCGACCCGCTGTTGGCAACCAACACCTGAAGTTACATGGTCATCCGATGTCGATCTACATGAAGATCCATCGATGATCATCGCCAGAAGAATCCCAAAAGACGCGGCACGGCCCGCAACTCTTCAACTGCTCGGCGACCACTTAATGCGATTAATTGACTAGCTTTATTACAGTCATTAATCCATTTCTTTGGAAGGACCAATTAGAATCAAGCATCCGGGAGTTACAAGTCAAGAGATTCATGGCATTTAACCCATGAAACTCCTTCCATCATGGCGATTAAAGGTAATTAAATGCCATCAATCTCCTCCGGCCAATCAGAAGCCAAGAAAAAGGAGTTACAAAATAAAGAATTCAATCTTGTAACTCCTCCCTTTATGTAGCTTTATGACAATTAAGGCTCATAAACCCTCCTAAATGGCTACCTAAAAGCCTATAAATAGGAGAGCATTCCAAAGAAATCCAGATCGGAAAAACGAGACAGATCTTAGATCAGAAAAAAGCACAGAAATTTAGAAAAGGAAAAGAGAGAAAACTCTGCGGAAGTTCTACACCGACCACCGCTACAAGGTGACAAAAGTCCCTTGGGGGATACCCCCCCAAGGTCCTTGCCTTCTCCTTCTGCCTCCAAATGGCTTAGACATGGCTCTTCAGCCCATCTACTCGGCTTTTTATTGGACATAGGACCTCCTTTTGGTCTTTGTCCTCTAAAAACCTGAGGTTATAACCAAGCCAAGCGAATCAATAGCATCCTCTGTTCTCATCTGCATGGATGATGGCGAAGTCCACATATGGCTTGCGACCGTCAATCTGAACGGGTCCCCCACAATCTCCTAAGAAGTTAGATCCTCATTTTCTTGCTTTTCATTGTAGTTTGTATTTTTTTAAAAGAGACAAAAATCACAACTCTTGTCTTTCATTATTGATAAGGATTGTAAATCGGCTATAAACGCCAAAATCGGCTATAAATGCCAAACAAATCGCCTTTCACGGCAAATCAAGAAAATGTTTCTTTTCTTAAATATATGTGCAATGGAAAACTTGAAAGAAGTTGATTTCCTTTTTACTTGCGAAAGTTGATCTCCGGATCAACACTTGCAATTCCAAGTAAAAATAGAAAATCTGGCAGACCCACACAAAAGAAATGTTGATGCACGCCCCTGCCCCCTGGTTACGAAAGGGTGGGACCCAACGGACTTTTCTTGATTCTTTGGCTACTTTTTGATTGGTGGCCATGTTGGATTCCGCATCTAAAAAAATGAGATGAGATTTTTTGGAAATTTCTAATTCTTTGAATTTATTTCCACTTTTTCTATTTTCAAAAAAAAAAAACAAAAAATCAGATTTTTCATTTTGGATTCAAAATTGAGAAACCTTGATCCGTTCCTATCGTTCATCGCGCTTGCAGAAATGTTGAGCCTGTTCGACTAAGGTTTTGGGCCATCGTTTATCTTCGATGAGTTCATTAAAGATCTAAAAACAAAAAATCAGATTTCTCATTTTGGATTCAAAATTGAGAAACCTTGATCCTTTCCTATCGTTCATCGCGCTTGCAGAAATGTTGAGCCTGTTCGACTAAGGTTTTGGGCCATCATTTCTCTTCGATGAGTTCATTAAAGATCTAAATATATATATATATAAATAAAAAAAAAACAAAAAATTGGAGTTTTTCATTTTGGATTCAAAATTGAGAAACCTTGATCCTTTCCTATCGTTCATCGCGCTTGCAGAAATGTTGAGCCTGTTCGACTAAGGTTTTGGGCCATCGTTTCTTTTCGATGAGTTCATTAAAGATTTAAAAAAAATTATATATATATAAATAAATATTAAAAAAAAAATAAAAAATCGAATTTTTTCATTTTGGATTCAAAATTGAGAAACCTTGATCCTTTCCTATCGTTCATCGTGCTTGCAGAAATGTTGAGCCTGTTCAACTAAGGTTTTGGGCCATCATTTCTCTTCGATGAGTTCATTAAAAATCAAAATATATATATATAAACAAAAAAAAGACATAGACCACTAAGGTTAAACCAACTGTGTTCTTTGATCGTGGTTGATTCAAGAAAAGCCTTGTCCAGAGTGTGGAGACAGCTTGACTGTTCTAGGCAAGGGTCCTCCAAACGGGTTCATTAAGTAATCATACCCTTACCTGGGGGCAATTCTATCAATCAAGATTTCATAAGACCGGGTTAGGAGGACTATGTGTACTCTCTCGTCTTTTAAATAATTTTTTTCAAAAATAAAATTTTTAAAAATAAAAATTTTAAAATAAAAAATAAAAAATAAAAAAAATTCAAAAAAAAATCTTAAAAAAAATTTTAAAAAATAAATAAATAATTTTTTTAAAAAAAGAATCTTAAAAAAAAAATTTCAAAAAAAAAAAAAAAACTTCCGTCATTTTGGGTTTAGATTGGAGAAATCTTGGTCTTCTCTTTTCTGAGCACTGGCGCTCGCGGAAATCGCTGAGCTCGTGTTCAGATTGGAGTGCCTTTTGCTCTCTTTGATGAACCCGATATTGGCCTTTCAAAAAAAAAAAACTCGTCATTTTTGGATTTAGATCCGAGAAATTATAGTTCATTTCTTTCTGAGCACTGGCGCTCGCGGAAATCGCTGAGCCCGTGTTCATATCGGAATACCATCTGCTCTCTTTGATGAATCCAATCTTGACCTTTCAAAATAGAGAATCTCATCTCATGGATCCGGTCTCAAAACATTTGTGTCTAGCGGTACTAGTACGCCCTTTCAGGGTCTACTGTATTGCGACCGGCACATTTGTAACTCCAACTTTATATTCTTCTTACCTCGAGCAAGCTCTGCTTCTCGATAAGTCGAATTTAAGTTCACAATTGCTTCTAGCAGTCACTGGGACGCTCATTCTGGGCTTACCATACCTGCGATAACAACAATTGTACCCTCTATGGCATTTTGCCTTCCTCATATTGCTTGGGTCATCTCCCTCGAGCAATTTGAAAAGACGAAACCATAGAACTTCCCATTTATGATCATTGTTCTTGTGATTACTAATGGATGTGGTCTTGTTTCAGAAACTTTTCGAAAACTAACAATGGCAGCTTCACTAACCATTACTTTCGATGAAAGCAAGCACCAAGTCATGCTTCAACAGAAGTAAACTATGCGCACCTACAAGCACCCCATCAGCTGCCGAAGTGTCAACTCCCTCGGCAACTCTCTAAACTCCGGGTCGACCTCGACTCCTCGGACTATCGTCTTTGGGACGCTGGGACCATTCCCACTTCCCGAGGAACAAACTGCTCCCTCCAAGAAGCAGAAACTCGCCTCTCAACGTGTCACTACCGTGACACCAAAGGCGAGCACCAAAAGGCCCGAAGCCTGTGCCAGCCCCACGAAGCCTCGACCAGCAAACGACCAGGTCTATCCCAAGACTTGGTCCCCAAGACCTTCACCAAAACAGAGAAGGTCCCAAACATCCACCAAGCCAGCATTCCTGGCCCCACTCAAGGAGAACCAGTTCTACCCTCTTGCTTACATGAAAGAGGAGAGACCCATCTCCAACCTGACTTCCAAGTCATCCCAGCATGAGCCGGCTTGTTCCTACAAGCCCAAAATCAGATCATGCATCACAAGGCCTCTGCAAGCACCTGCTAAGGCCTACAAACCTGCAGTTCGACCCTTCATCTCTACAGGGGCCGAACTCCAAAAATTCAAAGCTTCGCAGCAGCAGGCGAAGGACAGGGTTCGCATCCTGTCCTTGCCCAGCTGCAAAGAAGACAGAATCGGCTGCTACGCCCGAGGGAGCACATCATTCATCGTCAAAGCCCTGCCAGAGCTGACCGAAGCTCAAGTTGTTCATCGTATACGCCGCCGCGTGTCTTATCGGCAAAAGAGACTAGAGAAGCAAAGGACCCAGCCTCCTACACTTCAAGTCTCTCCCAAGTGGGTCGAAAAAGATAGACCCAACCAAGTTGTTGCCATCCATATTGTTGGAAAAACCAGAAGACGCCAAAAGTCAGCAACAAAAATCCATGTCTGAGGTCCGATGACCCGTAGCGTCTCCAGGACAAGAAGACATTCAGAAGAATCCCCTGCTCCTTCAAGCAAAGGACGGCAGAGTGATCCTTCCTCAAGCTCTTCTTTAAAAAGAATGAGCCCCAGCTCAGTCACCAGGACAGTTTCTTCGTTCGAATCACGAATGATGAACGTCTTGGCTACAAATTCTGAGCCACCACCCCGCAATCCACCTCAAGATGATGCGATCACCTGCATCCAGCAGGCGAACAATGAACCTCCTCCAAATCATCAAGACGATGAGTAAATGGAGAAGAAAATGAGTCACGCGCCCTTACCAAAAAGGACGTAGACAGTATCCTCGCCAAAGTAAAAGAAGAGGATATACTCAAGGAGCATGGGATCAAGCCACCATATCCCTTCACTACACCATTTCAGGGCTTTTACAGCGTGCAATGCATGCCGTAAATGTATGTTTACGGCTCACGGGGTCGTGCCGTAAAAGCGCCTGCCATAAAAGGGTTGAACTATTTACAGCATGCATATACATGCCGTAAATAGGATCAATGCAAGCTGAAAATGATGCTCTTAGGACTTTTTGGACCAGATTTATGGCCTCCTAAGCAGGCCGTAAATACTAAACTTTTACGACGCAAACTGAGTGCCGTTAAAGCATTGGTGTGCTTAAGTTTATGGCACACGTAGTAAGCCGTGAATACTTAAAATGAAAAATATTTTACACAGCTTGCATTTGTGGGCTGTAAATGGGTTGTGTACAATCTGATTAACGGCTCCAAATGCAAGCCGTAATTAAGTATATGTTTTTACAACTTGCAAATGCAGGCCATTAAAGAATCAGCGAGTTTCAATTTATGGCTCGCAAGACGCGCATTAATTGTTTTTTTTTTTTTTAAAAAAATTAATTATTTTTTAATTAAAAAAAATTAAATCCACATTTTTTTATTGCTACAAATACAAATTAATAAACTAAAATAAAAAATGTAAACAGAACATGCAAATAAACACTAGTCCTGCAGTTAAAAACAAAAACACTGGACTTGTAGTCTATACAAGCTAGATAGGCCATGTAAAAAAAAATACATGAAAATGATCATCCATTCAAATCAATACCAAAACAATGAGGGAATTCTTGTTTGTTCATTTACAAGATTCACACACTTTTCGTCTTCTTCCATTGGGATTTATTCGCGAAGGTACCTACCATTACATGAAAGTAAACTCCATCGTTGTCGTGTCGTCATTGAATCATAAGAAAAAAAAACACATGAAAAGGATCAACAATTCAAATCTTCCACTCTACAAACATAGCATCGTCAATGTAGGTCTCATAAGTGCCCTCTTTCGAAACAAGTTCAGCAGAAGCTTTCAATGCGTGGTAGTATATAGTCCCAAATATATGTCTTGGTTCAACTGTTGGGCCTGCACAAACGTAAAGACAGATCAAAGATCACACCATAGAAGAGACAAAAATCAAATATATGCTCTTGGGACCCTAATATCACCTCGGGTGAATCAAATGCCATGCCAAGTAAGATAAAATTATCTGCAAGGCCCTGTACTCCTATGCCAATTGACCTGTGTCTCATATTTGATCTCCAAGACGCATTCTGGTATCCTGTGCTCCCATTGGCATCAACATAGCCACTACCCATGTAACCAGCACCAGCCCCTTGTTGGTCTGCTGTGCTACCACCACCACTGTTATTACTTGGAGCACCAGTACCTCAGCTTGCTACAGCACCATAACCAGTATATGACCCCTCATTCCCACGATAACCACCATATCCATAACCTTGATTCCCATAGCCAGCAGCCCCACTTGTAGACTGAACTGTTGGTGCAGAAACATTCCCACCACTAACAGCACCACCCCCCACACCAGAAGCACTCCATGCAGCCACTGCTCCATAGAATACAGCTGCTCCATAGCCTGTATTCGCACCATAACCTGCAGAGCCATATCCAGAAGGGGCTTGATTGTTCCATGGGCTTCTTGGCACACCAGGCAGTCCATTAACATAACCAGCATTTGGAGCAACTGGGTTTCCATAAGCCCCAGCAGGGTAGTGTACCCACCATTAGCACCACCATATCCACCATAACCAACACCATTATTTGCTGCACCATATCCACAGGCAGGTGAACCATAGCCAGCAGAACCATATGCTAGAAAACCACCACCTGCCTGGGGCTGCATATACCTATTAGCATCCATTTTGCCATCGTAGGCATTATTGTTCATACCAGATCCCCCATAGTCCTGATAGCCCCCACCACCCATTGAGCGGACGCCACTGCCAGGGTTTACTTCTTTTGGAAGGGCACGTTTTATCCATAATTTCACAAAATATCCAACAGTTATAACTAGTGCAATTCTACCAAACATCCAACAATAACTAGTGCAACTCCAAAGAAAAACAGAGATATTAAGTCATTAGCCAATAATACAATTACAGGTCAACAACAACACATAAGAAAAACTGCATAGAATATATATAAGTTGTCATCCCCTTGATTTGCAAGTTACACAAGTCACCCTCTTACATAAAAAAGGCCATGTTTTAAGGGTAACCAGGTTGACTACGAAATTATCAAGCCCTTATAGTGTCACATGGTAAGGAAATGGAATTGTGTTGCATGAAAACAAAGGACAACAATTGTTATTGACATCTTTGAGAGAGGTGAAAACTGCCATATCTGAATAGCATCAATATCATAGTATTAAAAGTAGCTAGTCATAAACTAATAGCATTACAAGTAGCCGGATCAAAGATTTGAGCATACCAACAGTTTTTGGTAGCACCTGCCCATACAATCCAATGACAATTCTACCTACAAATATTCAAATGCAAATCACAAGTGAGGAATAAATTCAAAACACTAGAATAAAATCGCATTTTGTACTAGATATGGTAATCATTTGACACATCATGAAATATGATACAGCTACATTGCCAAATCATATCCAAAGGCATCCCAAACGATATCTTCACTGCTATGAAGCAAGACCCACATAAGACTAAAAGCATCATGAGAGTAGAAAGAATCAACAATAAGAGACTCCAACTACAGGTTTTCCTTCAGAAATTTATTGCATTGCTTTTGTATTTAGTCATCACTTTCTCTCCCCTCATTGTTCCAGGGTGTTCCAACTTCCAAGCAAATTGCTGCAAAATGGGTTTTACACAACTTCAAATCACATCTTGTGAGAAAGTGTTGAATAATAAAAGGAATAAATTAGCAATAAAATAGTGCCCAACCAAATGGCCAGATGATCGGGCTCTAAGACGGAAGGAGACATGAATGTCCAAAAGATCATTTAGAAAACACAAGTGCAAAAAAATAAATAAATATGGCATTTAAACTGCATAGTTAAACTAGAAATCACAAATAAACAAACCTCATTAGCCCCTCATTATCATGCAATGAATAGAATAAAATACTTCCAAGTCACACTTTGGATGCGAAGTAAAGGTGCAACACTCCAATTGATTGCATCAGAAAAGGCAGAAGTTCAAATGGTATGAGAATGGGCTTTGAATATGTATGTGTTAATGTTATTGTCAAGTGCATGCATGTGTCAAAAGTGAGGCTGGTGAAAGATGTGAGGAAAGGCACACATGGTGTAATAATGAAATTAATAAATCCTCACCCTCTGATGACGAATCTTTCAATTTAAATGAATTCACCATTTCATAGATTGATCCAAGGATAGACTTTGAAACATATGAATTCTGCCTCTCCAAAAAATGTGGGAACTTCTATGCTAACATTCTACTATATACCAAAATTCAAATGCCAATGAAAATTTAAATATTCAAAAATCCTTACAACATTAAAATCACTTTACCATTTTTTCCTTGTTTCTCCTTTATCCAAACCCAAAATAAATAAATAACACACCCACAGAGGCAATAAGTTTCATCTTAGTGAACAAATTAAAGGAGAAGAAACGCACCCAGATAGCAAGAGTATCACTTAGGAGTTCTCATTTGTGTATAAAACTAAATAGCAATCAATATATGGAAACTTGAAAACAATCAACTTGCGTTCTTGCAAAAATCTATTGTGGAATGTGGTCCACAATCTAAATGCAAACTAAATACAAATTTCCATGAACTTATGGCCCGCACAAATGGTAACATTATTATAAACAACAAGCACAGTATAAGAGAGACATACTGAACCAAAAAAAAAAGATGGCCACTCCATATCTCCACTTGTGGGCCCCACATCACTATGCATCATTTAGTGCAAAGATTATTCAAAAACTTTGAAGGCTAAAGCATCTAGTTAAAAAATTCTCCAACATCTAATTAAAAAACAGGTATGATTCTCGTCTCTGAAGGGCTCACAAGGGGAAAGCATGCACAGCAGTGTGCCCCACCCCACCTAAGAAATCTTTCTACACATGTTTACATTTAGATACAACTAGTGTAGCCCTACACATGCAATGTCCAGACAAATATATGAAGAAAATTACATGTGATGTTGAAAAACCACCTCAAGTAGAATCATACCATCATTCTACATTTCCTTGCAAGGCACATGTTTTCATGCTAAAATAGGTTCTCAAATAACAATGAACAAACTCAATTGCAAATGATAGCACGCACAAACACCACATTCAATTAAATATGTTCTATAATTAATTGTATATAACATGAAGCAAATGAGATGGTTGGGCACCTAACATGAATTACGACATGCCAATTGACTAAATACATAAATGCCCAACTACATACCCATGTCCATTTCAAGAAACCCATCTCCATGAACCCCATAACCACCGCTCATTATCCCTAATAGAAACAAAAACTAAAATGCAGAAAATAAGTCATCAGTATTACTCTTCCACATATATAGAATAAATTAGAAATCAACCTACATATGCATCAATTTTGATAAAAACACGTTACTCAAATCTAGAACACATTTGAGTACAGATAAAGTAGACAAACTCAATCATCACTTTGGTCCAGGTGGAGGAACAAATTGAAATACAACCTCAAGTTCAAGACTCAACCCACCATTCCATCTGTCAAAGCAAAAGCAAAGAAAACCATGGGCATAATACAAGATAAAATAACAGAGGACATTAGCCACATGTGAGCCAGCTCTTTGCAGTAGCATAAGACCTCCCTTACCCAACTAATGTAACCACAAGCAATATAAATATAAAATATTCTCACAATGAATTAAATCTGATTGAATAAGACCCAACCAATCCAACGCGTCTACATTCCTAGTTTCTCTAACACCAAACAATTCTATACACGAAGAGAAAAACACACTGATGCAAAATCTTTTCAACAAAAAACTCTTTGGTTGAGATAAAATGCAAAATATTATTTTACCATTATAAAAAAAATAAAATACAGAATGTTTCGCTATCACCTGGGAGAAGGTACCAGAGAAGTTTTGTAACTATTAAGGATCCATACAAGAGAGCTACGCGACAACCAACCAAGAGGTACTAGCCAAATCATTTCAAGAAAATGGTCACCAAATAATACCAAATATGCCACAAAATCTCAAATTTCAAGAAACCCAGAAAATTACCCGCAGAGCTCTTTTTGAACTTGTTCATAACAGAGAATTGTTGGAGCCTTGCTTTAACAGTTTCACCCAAAGGAACGTTTGGAGCCTTTTTGGCATTTTGCAACCAAGGGTGGTCTGCATCAACAGGTCAGGTGGTCAAGTACAATCTAGAATGCGGGGATACAAGAATACTGATTACTAATAGTAGTTTACAAGCCAAGCTAAATGATATAAGTGAAAATTGAGAAGCACAAATAGCAAAGGACATAGACAGTAAACTCCACATGGTTTCACATGTAAATCAATGTCAATCTAGCATAACAGTAAGGTGGACCCCCATGTGTAGATAAACTGGTCCAAAAATAAAGGAGGCTCTTGCACTTTGCTTCCATCACTAGTATACCAAGCCCTCATTCAACATCTTTCCTTTCCTCTTTCTTGTTTACCACTCCTGCCAAATCAAGAAATCCAACAACAATTTAAAGAGTGAAATGCAAGGGACTGGGCCATTTGGGGCTCAAACCATATCTGACCAGGGCGCCGATGATGCGGACCCATCGCTTCGATTCCAAGACACAAACCCCTTCCAATGAAATGGGATCCAATAACTTGGATTTTTGAACATGGGTCTCTTTTCTTGAATGCAACCGAGACCCAGAAATCCACCAATGAATTGGGATTTCTTCTGCTCCAAGATGCAGTTGCCTAAAGCCTAAATCTGTACTGAAATATCTTAGCCTATGAAATGGGAATTTTTGGAAATTCACCTTCACTTTTAACCACTTTAAAGTCTTAGAATTCCTAGCAACAATCAACAATAAACAACAACAACAACAAATCTATTGATTCGACAACAAAACAAACAAATCAAGTTAAAATCTGTTGATTCCACGTCAAATCCACACTTTTCCACCACAAGAAGACCAAAAAAAAAAAAAACACACATACACAGAGAGATCGAAGCAGAGGAAAATCAACCTGATATTGCTCGACGGTGACAAGGAGATCCTTCTACATGGAAAAGGCCACTTCGGGGATCATAGTGACTTGCAGAACCTCTCCACCAATCTTCCCCGCTGCCGCAGAGACTCTGCAGACGTGATTCTCAATCAGATCATTGAAAGCGGCAATGGCCGGATCCCCGGCCGCATCCGCAGGATAGTCTCGTGAGATCGAGGGATCTGATCCGGCGGAGAGGGTTTCGAGGCGGGAAACGGCCGACTCCAATCTCTACAAAAGCTTCTCCTCCATGTCTAGCTAGGGTTAGAACTTAAGGAGAAATCTCTCTCTTTCTCTGCTTGTTAAAAAAACAAATGATAGATGATAGATAAAAAAGATATGGGTTGTGTAAGATTGTATGCATACAATAGCTCAAAGTCACGCCGGCAGGGAGAGGAGACCGGAGAAAGTCCAGGCCAGGTCGTCGAAGATCCGGAGCTTCTTCGAGTTCTCGAGCTTGAGCTTTTGGGCGTTGGCTTGCTTGTGATCGTTGCTTGTGATCATTGACGAGGTTTTTGTGATCGTTAGCTTGCTTGTGGATCTGATCGAATCTGGCCCTTAGAGGGTCGGATTTGAGCGCGAGGACCGATCGGCGGGCCGTGGAAGTGAAGGGACGGCTGGGATCTGTTAGGGATTCGACCTGATTTGGGGAAAAACCGAAGAAAGGAAAATTTTGAGTTAGAATTTTTTTGGGGGAGAAAGAGAGAGAGAGAGTGAGGGTTTTGCTTACCGAGTGTGGATTTGGATGAACGGATGAAGTTGAAGAGACGAGGAGGAGATCTGCGATGGAGATGGAGATGATGAAAATGAAGAGGAGGAGAAAAGAGGAAGAGATGAAGTGTTGTATTGCTGCATTTTTTAGTGAGTGAAAAAGAAGGGCGGGAGGGAAAAAGAGAGCAGAATATTAAGAAATATACGGGGTTAGTCGCCGAATAAGGTGTTGACCATATAAGGTGACCATTACCGGCGCCGTATAAGGTGTTGACAATCTACGGCCCCAATAGTGTGAGAGAGATGGATCGACGAGGGTGTTGTGTTATTTTATTTTGTCGCCCAATAGTTCTAAAAATTGAACCGCCAAGCCAGACGCGCGTTCCAAATCTTATGCATTCCGCGACGAAATAATTTCATCGTGGATCATTTTTAATGGATTCTACGACAACATATTTTTGTCGTGAAATTTCTTTAATAAAATATGGTAAAATTGATTTACCGACGAAAACAAATCGTCGTTAAATAAACAGTTTCATCGCAAAAACTTTACCTCTTCATGGAGCCAACTCCATTTTTTGGCGTCAAACTTTTCGCGGAAATATTTTTTACAATTGAAAATTATCGTAGCTAAATAATTTTTCTTTTCGTTTTAGGCGACGAAATGAATTTTTCGTCGCGAAAAACAATATTTAGTGATAAAATCTCAAAACGTCGCGGAATAATTGTCGCGAAAAATGATATTTGTTGTAGTGTGTGGTCTGCGCGTGGAGGAAAAAGGTGTGACGGTCCGCGGGCGTGAGAGAGATGAAGATCAGAGAGACTGGAGAGGGTGGTGCCTCTGAGATGGGTCTGCGCAGGGGGTTGCGAGATGGAGAGAGAGAGGGCCGAGATCGAGGGGGAGAGGAGGTGATTGTGCTGCGCCTTGGTTCCGTTGTGAGAGAGATGGACGAGGTCTGCGTGCGAGGGAGATGGAGGAGCACAGGTCGCCTAGGGAGATGGAGGAGCGCAGGTCTCCTGGGATGGAGGGGAGGGCTGAGGTCGTGGGGGAGAAGGAAATGGAGGGATGGCTGACAAAGAGATGAGGGATTGAGGGATTGCTGGGCGAGAGAAGGTCAGAGAGATGAGGGATTGAGAAGAGGCGAGGGAACTGGAAATGATATCCACTTGAGCGGGCGTGGGAAATGGAAAACGGGGCGGGCACAATGTGGAATGTTATTTTTGGGGCTGGATTGATTTTGAAGGCCCGAGTTAACTTTTATTCTTCCAAAACAAAAATAATGAAAATATAATGTTTCAAGTTAAATAAATTATCAAAATTTGGCAAATTGACATTTGCCGGCGATATAGGTATTTCGCCGGCAAAAAATATATCCTTTGCCGGCGATACAAATATTTTGCTGGTAAAACATAACATTTGCTGGAGAGAGAGAGAAGAGCGCGCAAGAGAGAGAGAGAGAGTGAAAAGAAGGGTTTCGGTGGCGGGAGAGGGAAAAAAATTGGGAAATTTACCGACGATTATTTTTCGTCGCAAAAAATAGAAAATTTCATCTGTAAAAATTATTTTTTTTTTGAAAAAAAGTAAAAAAATCTACCAACCTTTACCGATGTTTTATATTAAATGTCGGTGATAAATTTTCCAATGCTAATTTTCGTCGGTAAAAAAAATTTTCCGGCACGTTTTGTCACGGGCAGACACTGTTGACACCAAAAATGTCACTTTGCCTTTCCAAGATCCAAAGAGCTACATGAAGTCGCAACCTGCCATAAATAGGCAATGCTGCTTCCAAAATAAAATCTTGTCAGAATCAAACAAAAACTGCAAGATTCTTCCAGACAGCCAAAAGAGGAGTACACAAGAAGTTTCAAGCCATTTCAAGATCATTTGGCCTAACTTCGCTTCTCCGACAGCCAAATCAAGCCTCTCGGCGGTAAAGCTCTCCGGGACCATGGTTTCCAAGACAGAACCTATGGATCATCTTAAAATGACTCCAATAGGTTCCCTGTCAAATTTCAAGTCAATCGGACATCGGTTGACCGCACATCAAACCGCGACATCTTCATCGCGATAAAAAGCAAGTCTGCAGGTGATAGGACCCCAAACGGCTTCGAAACTCAAACAAAAGCCTATGGTTGGTCTTATTTATTGCTCAAGAGGCTTCACACCAAATTTCAGGTCATTCCGACATCGTTTGACCCAGTTTCAGCTTTTGACAGAAAATCGGCAGCTCTGCGCGACAAAGTCTTCGGCTTTCTCAGGAAATTGGAAACTTTGCAAAATAAAAATGCAAGGATTCTCATCAGGTTTCCTACAAAGAAATCAGGCCAATAAATGGTCAAAATGTCAAAGAAAAGTACAGAAGAAAAAAGAATCAAAAAAGAGCAAAAACGGACGCAAAACGGGACCAGAAAGGGGGAAAAACCCCCCAGGGTCGCAGACCCCTGCGACCCTGGGCCAGGGTCGCCGGCGACCATGGACCCCGGGGTCGCCGGGGAAAGCCCCGGAAACCCCGGTTTTCGCCGTTTTTTTCGCGATTCGAAGGGCCCAGCCTCTGGTACTTTCCAAAATTCATGCTTTTGAGACACCAAGTCCTCTGACATCCGTCCAAAACACGGGTAAATCATCAAGAGTATCGAAGACAGTATTGATCGCCACCCCGGTCAACCAAAAAAGTGTGCTTTCCACCCGACCGATCGAGAAATCGACAGGACAGATGGCACCGACCCGCTGTTGGCAACAAGCACCTGAAATTACATGGTCATCTGATGTCGATCTACATGAAGATCCATCGATGATCATCGACAGAAGAATTCCAAAAGACGTGGCACGGCCCGCGACTCTTCAGCTGCTCGGCGACCACTTAATGCGATTAATTGACTAGCTTTATTACAGTCATTAATCCATTTCTTTGGACGGCCCAATCAGAAGCAAGCATTTGGGAGTTACAAGTCAAGAGATTCATGGCATTTAACCCATGAAACTCCTCCCATCATGGCGATTAAAGGCGATTAAATGCCCTCAATCTCCTCCGGCCAATCAGAAGCCAAGAAAAAGGAGTTACAAAATAAACAATTCAATTTTGTAACTCCTCCCATTATGTGGCTTAATGACATTAAAAGCCCATAAGCTCTCCTAAATGGCTACCAAGAGCCTATAAATAGGAGAGCACTCCAAAGGAATCAACATAACACAAAAGATCAGAAACATCAGAGAAAAAAGTACAAGCACACAGACAGAAATCCAGAGAAAGGAAAAAGAGAGAAAACTCTGCGGAAGTTCTACACCGGCCACCGCAACAAGGTGACAAAAGTCCCTTGGGGGGTACCCCCCCCCAAGGTCCTTGCCTTCTCCTCCTGCCTCCAATGGCTTAGATGTGGCTTTTCAGCCCGTCTACTCGGTTTTTTATTGGACATAGGACCTTCCTTTGGTCTTTGTCTTCTAAAAACCCGAGGTTATAGCCAAGCCAAGCGAATCAAATAGCATCCTCTGTTCTCATCTGCATGGATGATGGCGAAGCCCACATATGGCTTGCGACCGTCAATCTAAACGAGTCCCCCACAATCTCCTGAGAAGTTAGATCCTCCTTTTCTTGCTTTTCATTGTAGTTTGTATTTTTTTAAAAGAGACAAAAATCACAATTCTTGTCTTTCATTGTTGATAAGGATTGTAAATCGGCTATAAACGCCAAAAATCGGCTATAAACGCCAAAATCGGCTATAAATGCCAAAAAAAAATCGCCTTTCACGGCAAATCAAGAAAAATGTCTCTTTTCTTAAATATATGTGCAATGGAAAACTTGAAAGAAGTTGATTTCCTTTTTACTTGCGAAGGTTGATCTCCGGATCACCACTTGCAATTCCAAGTAAAAATAGAAAATCTGGCACACCCACAAAAAAAGAAATGTTGATGCACGCCCCTTTTGCCCCCCGGTTACGAAAGGGTCGGAACCAAACGGACTCCCACGTCCGCCGACCTCGGTAGGAACTCGAGCAGGAGCGCGGTCCATCAAGCTGTGGAGGACTCGTTTAGATTGACGGTCGCAAGCCATATGTGGGCTTCGCCATCATCCATGCAGATGAGAACAGAGGATGCTATTTGATTCACTTGGCTTGGCTATAACCTCGGGTTTTTAGAAGACAAAGACCAAAAGGAGGTCCTATATCCAATAAAAAGCCGAGTAGACGGGCTGAAAAGCCACATCTAAGCCATTGGAGGCAGGAGGAGAAGGCAAGGACCTTGGGGGGGGGTACCCCCCAAGGGACTTTTGTCACCTTGTTGCGGTGGCCGGTGTAGAACTTCCGCAGAGTTTTCTCTCTTTTTCCTTTCTCTGGATTTCTGTCTGTGTGCTTGTACTTTTTTCTCTGATGTTTCTGATCTTTTGTGTTATGTTGATTCCTTTGGAGTGCTCTCCTATTTATAGGCTCTTGGTAGCCATTTAGGAGAGCTTATGGGCTTTTAATGTCATTAAGCCACATAATGGGAGGAGTTACAAAATTGAATTGTTTATTTTGTAACTCCTTTTTCTTGGCTTCTGATTGGCCGGAGGAGATTGAGGGCATTTAATCGCCTTTAATCGCCATGATGGGAGGAGTTTCATGGGTTAAATGCCATGAATCTCTTGACTTGTAACTCCCAAATGCTTGCTTCTGATTGGGCCGTCCAAAGAAATGGATTAATGACTGTAATAAAGCTAGTCAATTAATCGCATTAAGTGTCGCCGAGCAGCTGAAGAGTCGCGGGCCGTGCCACGTCTTTTGGAATTCTTCTGTCGATGATCATCGATGGATCTTCATGTAGATCGACATCAGATGACCATGTAATTTCAGGTGCTTGTTGCCAACAGCGGGTCGGGTGCCATCTGTCCTGTCGATTTCTCGATCGGTCGGGTGGAAAGCACACTTTTTTGGTTGACCGGGTGGCGATCAATACTGTCTTCGATACTCTTGATGATTTACCCGTGTTTTGGACGGATGTCAGAGGACTTGGTGTCTCAAAAGCATGAATTTTGGAAAGTACCAGAGGCTGGGCCCTTCGAATCGCGAAAAAAACGGCGAAAACCGGGGTTTCCGGGGCTTTCCCGGCGACCCCGGGGTCCATGGTCGCCGGCGACCCTGGCCCAGGGTCGCAGGGGCCTGCGACCTTGGGCCAGGGTCGCAGGGGCCTGCGACCCTGGCCCAGGGTCGCAGGGGTCTGCGACCCTGGGGGGTTTTCCCCCTTTCTGGTCCCGTTTTGCGTCCGTTTTTGCTCTTTTTTGATTCTTTTTTCTTCTGTACTTTTCTTTGACATTTTGACCATTTATTGGCCTGGTTTCTTTGTAGGAAACCTGATGAGAATCCTTGCATTTTTATTTTGCAAAGTTTCCAATTTCCTGAGAAAGCCGAAGACTTTGTCGCGCAGAGCTGCCGATTTTCTGTCAAAAGCTGAAACTGGGTCAAACGATGTCGGAATGACCTGAAATTTGGTTGTGAAGCCTCTTGAGCAATAAATAAGACCAACCATAGGCTTTTGTTTGAGTTTCGAAGCCGTTTGGGGTCCTATCACCTGCAGACTTGCTTTTTATCGCGATGAAGATGTCGCGGTTTGATGTGCGGTCAACCGATGTCCGATTGACTTGAAATTTGACAGGGAACCTATTGGAGTCATTTTAAGATGATCCATAGGTTCTGTCTTGGAAACCATGGTCCCGGAGAGCTTTACCGCCGAGAGGCTTGATTTGGCTGTCGGAGAAGCGAAGTTAGGCCAAATGATCTTGAAATGGCTTGAAACTTCTTGTGTACTCCTCTTTTGGCTGTCTGGAAGAATCTTGCAGTTTTTGTTTGATTCTGACAAGATTTTATTTTGGAAGCAGCATTGCCTATTTATGGCAGGTTGCGACTTCATGTAGCTCTTTGGATCTTGGAAAGGCAAAGTGACATTTTTTGGTGTCAACAAATGCCCCCTCGAGGTACAGCGGCGAGTTGCTTAACTTTTGTAGTCGATGTGCCTCGAAGAGATTTTTTGAAGGAGAGCCTGTGACTTGACCAAGAGTCTTTGAGCAGTCTTTCTTTTTGGTATTTGTAGCCTTTTGAGCTTCCAGGGGAATTTTATGGCGGTGAAAGGGATCACGTACCATCTCAAGGCAAAGTTTTGAAGATGACATCTGGGATGTGGATTTTGGGTTTTGACCTTGTGACCTAACAGGCTATATATGGCAGGTTAGGGGGTCGGGTTTAGTTTTGATCGTGTGACCCAACAAGCTGTATGTGGAATGTTGGGGGATCAATTTTGGTTTTGATCTTGTGACCTAACAGGCTGTATGTGGCAAGTTTAGGGGATCAGGTTTTGGTTTTTGGTTTTGGTCTTGTGACCTAACAGGCTGTATGTGGCAGGTTAGGGGACCAGGATTTGGTTTGTTTTTGTGAAATGTCAATTTCAAGATTTTGGCTCAATTTGGTAGATGAGACTGGATGGTTTGATTTTTGGAAGCTCATGGGGCTTGGAATTTTCTTTTGTATGGTCCAATCAACTCAAAAAGAGGCATGGAACCATTTTTGTATGCTCTTGGTAAGAGGGATTTCTCTTTGACTAAAAGCCAAAATTTTTCTTTTTTTTTTTTTTTTTTTTTTTTTTTTGTGTGTGCCTAGGTGGTCAAACCTGGCTCATGTGGGCTAACCCATGGACCTTAAGCTTTTGAAATGGCTTAGATCTCATATGGTGTCATTTTTGTAAAGAATATCCAAAAATATCTCATTCGGATAGAGAATATCTAAGAATATCTTTACTTGGAGAGAATCTCTCATGATCCCTTTATTTTTGGGATAGAATATCTCAAGATATCTTTCTTTTGGGAAAGAATCCGTCATAGATTGATTTTAGGAGAAAATCTCTCAATATCCCTTTATTTTGGGATAGGATATCTCAAGATATCTTTCTTTTGGGAAAGAATCCGTCATAGATTGATTTTTGGAGAAAATCTCTCAAGATCCCTTTATTTTGGGATAGGATATCTCAAGATATCTTTCTTTTGGGAAAGAATCCGTCATAGATTGATTTTTGGAGAAAATCTCTCAAGATCCCTTTATTTTGGGATAGGATATCTCAAGATATCTTTCTTTTGGGAAAGAATCCGTCATAGATTGATTTTTGGAGAAAATCTCTCAAGATCCCTTTATTTTGGGATAGGATATCTCAAGATATCTTTCTTTTGGGAAAGAATCCGTCATAGATTGATTTTTGGAGAAAATCTCTCAAGATCCCTTTATTTTGGGATAGGATCTTTCTAATTTCTTTCTTTTGGTAAGGTTACTAATTAGTAACACTTACCTCTTTCTTCTTTCCTTCTTTGGTTTGCTCTCCTCTATAAAAGCAAAGAGAAGGTTGGATCTCTTGCTCTTACTACTTTCTTTTGCAATAATCTCAAGAGGGCTTCAAGACCAAGAGCTTTTCTTCTTCAAGATCTTCAAGAGTTCTTTTCTTCTTCTCCATCAATGGCTTCAAGTAAGTTCTTCTTTTTCAAGAAAACTCCATTGTAGGAAAAAAAAAAGTTTCTTTCTCTTTTTTTTTTTTTGTTTCTTTCTTTTTTCTTTTCTTTTTTTTTTTTTGTTCACGTGTTTGCCCCTTTTTTTTTTCACACGTTTTTTTTTTGCTTTCTTTTCTTTCTTTTTTTTTTTTCACGTTTTTTTTTTTATTGTGTGGGCCGTACGGACAGATCCGTACGGATCTGGCCGTACGGCCACGTGGCCTGTGGGCCACGGCCTGTGGGCCAGCCCCTCTCCTTTTTTCTTCTTTTTTTTTTTTTTTTTCCTTTTTTTTTTTTTTGAGAGAGTTTCGTTTCCTTTTTTTTTTTGTTTTCTTTCTCCTCCCTTTTTTTTTTTTAGAGAAAGTTTCTTTTCTTTTTTTTTTTGCTCATCATGATAATGCATTTTTTTCGCAAATCTAGATGTTCATGCATGCCTTTAATTTGTAAATTAAACTTGTAGCATGATGTGATTGCATACCTGAAAGTGTTTGCAAATTTAGGAACTTGGAGCTCGCAGTGATGTTGAGCCCTTCCTGATTTTGCGGAGACTTTTAGGTTTCGAAAGTTTGGAGTTTCGGAGCTCGCAGCGATGTTGAGCCCATCTTCAAGCTTTCTATTTCTTTCGGGATAGTTCCTTTTCTTTGGAATTGCCCCGTCATCATGTCAAGATTTCGCCAGATTTTTTTTTTAGCGAGATTCTGTCATTTTGATGTTTGATCTTTTTCTTTTCCATCCTTTTCAGGTGGTTCCTCCAGAGCGAACAAGGGTAAAGAGCCTGCTACAAGCGTACCTCGTCGGTCTTCTAGATCCTCTAATCCGGCCGTTCAGCAGGCTTTCGAGAAGGTCCAGTATGTTGAAAGAAACCTGGAAGAGTGCGACTCCCTCAACAGAGATGAGATGAGGCAGCGACTGATCACTCTCAAGGGAGAGGAATTTTATAAGATCATGGTAAGCAGTCGTCCATGGCTGATGGAAGATCAGAGCGTTTTGCCAAGCCTACCTTCTTCTTTGGTGATGCAGTCCCTGACGACATTACATACCAGAGGAGATCTTTTCAGTTTTTCCTTCACAGCAGATGGTGAGAAGAAGACTGTTACTACCCGGTCGATGTTTTGATCGCACCGTCTCGATTCTGAGCCTTGCCCCCACATGCCCTAAGAGGGAAGATCCTCCAAGTTGGGTGAGAAGGACAAATGTAATCAAAGACCGGGGTTTTTGTCGGCGGTTTCTCCTGGATATACGGAGAGGTCGCCTGTTGACATGGACCTGTTGATGCCATCCAGCGGCTACCAGGGCTCTGATTATCCGTCGGTCGATTTGAGACCGGTGGGCCTTGGTATTTTCAAGTGGTGACGGCAGCAATTGGATCAAGCCTTTTCGACTTCGAGGTCGTTTCAATGCTGACTCCGAGTGGAAGTCGTGGACTGATCGCGTCCTGCTGATTGGTGGCGCCGTTTTGAAGGAAGCCGGGGTTTTTGATGCGGTCCGCGCTTTTTGGGGAGACCGTGATCTTTTCCGACAAGGCCTTCATGGCTATGCTGGAGTCGTTCCTCCCTCAAACCAATACCTTCGTTGTGACGAATGGTGAGATTGGTTTTCTTTGAAGGAGTTGAGCGCCATTACCGGATTGCCCATCCTCGGCAAACTCTATGAGGAGTTTATGCCGATTGACAGCGTCCTCGAGGGGCAGTCTGAGGAGTTCAGGCTTTTATACTTTCAACTCGTCGCCTTCTATGATTTTTTGAAGGAGAAGGGAGGGTTCGAAAGTTAGATCCAGCAGTTGGAAGAGTTTTTTGCTCTTCATTCCCCAACTTCTTTGATAGTAGGGAGCCTTCTGATAGCATTGACCCAGGAAGCTGGAGCTCAGGATCCAAGTTCAAAGAAGATCTTGGCCATGCAAGAAGAGTTAAGAGATTTCTGTGCAAGTACAAAATGCCATATGTCCTGACATTGCATTGAGGAGAGATCTCGCTGTGTACCTCACTTATTGGCTTGGTGAGGCTATTTTTGCTGGAGGAGATGGAACGCACATCAGGCCGCATTGTATTTTCCCCGGCTTGTCAGATGGCGTTTGGAGAGCAGCTTGCTTTGGTGCCTGCTCTTTACTCCTACCTGTGTACCGAACTGCAGGCTGCTGCTTTTCTAGTTCGGCTTGGGCTTCCCATGAATAGGGTATTTTCAGCCCATATCTTTTATTCGTGGTATGTATACCACTGTCCTGGCTTCCATCGGCTGGGTGCTGCACAGGATGATGATCCTCTGATGATTCGACTGGCTAAGGGCAAAGCCGTGTCCGAATCACTTTTGTTTGCCCGCATGAGGATCCGACGTTTCAGGGACGTCGAGATGGGGCAATCGTCAGTAAAGCTTTCTCCGGAGTTGCGGAAGAAGGCTTTTGATTTTGGTGCCTCCCGAGACTCTACCAGGGCGGGGTCGGGAAGGCATTATTCTTTGACAAATGCAGAGAGAGAGTGGCTTTTCAGCATACGTGTCGGCACGATGGTGTACCGCAGACATCTTTTTGTCGATATCCAGCCGTATGTACCTTCTCGCTTTGCCTTGCAACTTGGCTTTTCTCAAGGCGTTGTTGGAGCGCCTTCAAGCATGGTGAAGCGCTTTGGAGGCTTACAGGACGGGAGAAATGCATGGGCTTTCTATAGTGCTGAAGACACTACAGCCATGATTTCTTATCCTGTGTTGCTGACTTCCCGGACTGCCGGCTTTGCGAAGTGGTTCGCGGAGAGCTTCTCGGCATATCGGGGACTTTCCAGGAAGGAGCTTGATGTGAAGCTGGCATCTGGAAAGGGCCTTGGAAAGTCGGATGGCATCCGGCGAGAGGAAGTTTGGGCCTTCCTTTCTGGAGAGAAGCACAAGATAGGCTTTCTCGGTGACCAGGGCGTCATCGGTTCTGAAGCTGTTCGAGAAATACCTGACGAGGCTTTGGAGCAGCTAGAACAGGAGGAAGCCGAACTTGGCGCTTGGATGCAGGCGGCACAGAGGCAAGCTTCCGTGGAGTCTACTGGCAAGAGCAGACCATCCAGTGATGAGTCAAGTGAGAAACCTGACTCTGACGGCGGGGTAGGTTCTTCTAAGAAGCGAGCCCGCAGAAGTAAGAGGAGGAGAAGTCATCATCGCAGCCAGGGGCAGCATGAGGATTCTCCTAACTTGGAAGTTCCTCTTACTATCAATGAGGATGTGCCAGTGGATGCTGACGAGCCTCCAGAGAAGAGAAGCCGAGAAGAAGAGACCGTCGGTGAAGGTATGATTCTTCCTTTTTCTCTTTCCATTTCTTTTCATGGGTTTTTTCCATGTTATGATTTGCTTCTTGTTTCTGCTTTTCTTCTTCTTTTTTTTTTTTAGCAGAGGAAGACTTGGTGATGCCTGAGGTCCCAACCGATGAGGTGGTGATGGATCCTGTTGAGGCACCTGAAGAAGAACCGAGGGACTCTGGAGTAAATCCAGAATCTCCAATTGGTACGACTTCTTTTGCTCTTTTTTTTTTGTTTGTGACTTGGTTTGCTAACACATTTTTTTTTTGTCAGCTGACTTGCCACAGGGTTCTGATGACTTTGAACCATCGATCGACGCAAATGTTGATGATGCTTTCGATGAGTTCATGGAGGAAGAAAGTGTTCCGCCAGTCGTCGAAGAAGGTATTTTGTAGTTATAACTCTGATAATGATTTCAAACAGGGTCATATTCATATCTTTTTGTGTTTCCTTTGCAGGTTTTGAAGTGGCAGAGGAGGATCCGTTGCTTCCAGAGCAAGAGATGCCAGAGGTTGATCCAGAGGTAGAGATTCCTGGGACCAGCTCTGACAATATTGAGGAGATTCCTCGCGCTGAGATTCCTTCCCGAGCAGGAGCAGCTTCAGCTGGAAAGAGTTCTTTTGTTACTCTTTCAACAGATGATGACATGAGTAGCCGACCAACGGAGTTGGGCGAATCCTCAGCTGGGCCATCTCTTCTTTTTGCGAAGAAGGTGGTGGTGCGAGTTGTGCGCTCTTGGGATTGAGACTCTCCTTTCTGGGCACTTGGAAGTCGGATTTGGCATGATCCAGCATGTGCAGGAGATTCTCAGTGATGCTGAAGAGGCTGGTCTGGATGTCACAGGTGCCAGGGCGATCGTTGATAGGATCATTGCACTGGGTGACAAGTGGTTTGAGACCGTGAGTTTGGCTGATGACCAGTTCTTCAAGGAGATGTTCCTGGACCCTGCTGATAAGGCTAAGTCTGACCTAGATGAGGCTACAGAAAGCAAGGAAGGTGGCAGTCCGAAAGAGGAATAGAGAAGAGCTAACCATCATCGGGCTGACACATGACCTTAACATCCTTGATAGGGAGGTCGATGAGGCCAGGAAACGTCTTGAGCTTCTGCAGGCACAAGTCGCTGCCAAATGGGCTGAAATTACAGAGGCTCGTGAAAGGGAGACTGTCTTGATTCACCATGGTTGCAGATGCCGAACAGGTTCTCAAAAGGAAGTTTGATGAGGATAAACAATGGCAAGCTGCTCGAGGTAAGCTTCCTGGTGTGAGAAGGGGTACAGCCCACTCCAGCATCTCATGGCAAGTTCCTGAAGAAGCGTGCCTTGGAATCCTTGACAGCTGAGGCTAAAAGTCTGCTTGGGGAGCTGAACTCTTGGCTGGAGACCATTTTTGATTGAGCTCCTGTATTACAGAAACCATCTTTTTTCTTTTTTTTTTTGGTACCACTTGTATTTTTTGGTACTTATTTTTGTAGTGCTTGTGAACACTTTTTTTTTTTGTACCACATGCATTTTTTTGGTACTCTTTTTTTTGTAGTGCTTGTGAACACTTTTTTTTTGTACCACATGCTTTTTTAATCTTTTTTGTAGTGCTTGTGAACACTTTTTTTTGTTATCCCTACGCTCACTTGAATCTTTTTGTAATAAAAGTAATTGCTAAATGGGATGCTTTTTTTTTTTATCCCTACGCTCACTTGAATCTTTTTGTGATAAAAGTAATTGCTAAATGGGATTTGATCAAAAGGTTGTCATTTTGTGAAAATCTTTTGTCAAATGATTGTTTTGGCATGAAAGCCAGGTTTTTGTTTGTGGCATGGAAGCCAATTTTGGTGGCATTGATAGCCGAATTTGTTTTGTGGCATCTATAGCCGGTTTTTGGTGGCATTGATAGCCGGTTTGTTTTGGTGGCATTTAGCCTTTTTGCATTATAGCCGTTTTTTGAAAATCCAGTTTTTTTTGTTTGTGGCATTGATAGCCGGTTTTGTTTTTGGTGGCATTGATAGCCGGTTTTGTGGCATTTATAGCCTGTTTTGATGGCATTTTATAGCCTGTTTGGTTTTCAAAAAAATGCAAGTATCGGACTAAAAGTCGCCTCCCTGCTGAATGTCTTGCAGTATCGATGGATGTGTCGCATCCTTGCCTCATTCGGTTTGCGAGTATCGATGGAATGTCGCATCCTCGCGGATTTGGGTGCACAGTATCGATGGAATGTCGCTATCCTTGCTTTTCAAAAATTTTGGTTTTGGGTCGAGGGGGGTACTGACTTGATGATCGTTTCCCCATGATTTTTTGAAATTTGTGGTTTTCTCTCGAACCTTTGGGTTATGAGATATCAACTGAAATGTTGCGTCTCCACAGTTTTTTAGGTTTTTTTTCGAACCTTTGAATATTTGGGTTGTGGATATCAACTGAAATGTTGCATCTCCACAGTTTTTGGATTTTGCAAGTATCGACGAAATGTCGCTTCCCTGCGATTTTGGAAGTGTCGAACGTGGTTCGCTTGCTTCCGATTTGTGCGAGTATCGACTAAGCGTCGCTTCCTCGCGGTTTTTGAAAAAACCATTTTTTTTTTTTTGTTTAAAGACACGAGGGTCATAAATTTTGACCTAAAACCATTTTGGCGGTAAAAGGCAGGGTGGACTAGGGTGGAAATCCCTGAATCCGGATTTTGTTTCAAACCATGAATTTTGGGTTCAAGGGTTGAAAATTTTGGTCAAGTTAGGGAAAGATTCCTAAACTTGGTTTTTTGTTGAACAATGAAACGATGAAAGTAAGCATTGTTTTAGATTTCTAGAAATTTCAACATTTGACATGAAAATTCTAAAAAAGGGGTGGGTTTAGCGAGCGTGTACCTGGAAACCGGTTTTGGCCGTACAAGCATTGCTCTTACCCAGTTGGGTAAGTCTTTAAGGGTAGTACCGCTTTAAGAACTTGCCATTGATGGGCAGCATACATCTGTCACCTTCCATGTTTAGGAGTGCGTATGCGCCGTTGGAGAAAACTTTGTCGATGACGTAGGGTCCCTCCCATTTTGGCTCAAATTTGCCTTTGGACTTGTGAGCGAAGACCATTGGTCTTTTTATCGCAAGAACCAAGTCATTCTTTTTGTAGGCACGTTGCCTGACCTTTTTATCGAAAGATCCTGCCATACGTGCTTGGTAAAGTTCAATGCTTTGTTGAGCTTCGAGCCGTCTCTCATCGAGATTGTCCAGCTCATGGAGTCGCAATTTGACATTGCTTTCTTGAGTCATGTCATTTTGCAAGGATACCCTCAAGGAAGGAATTTGTACTTCCAAGGGCACGACAGCTTCGCATCCATAGACCAAGGAGAATGGTGTGCTATGGGTTGGTCCTCGAACGGTGGTTCGATAGGCCCACAAAGCTTCAGACATTTTGTCGCTCCAGTCTCTTTTGTGACTAGAGACCATTTTTTTGAGGATTTTGCAGAGTGTCTTGTTGAAAGCTTCTGCTAACCCGTTTGCTGCCGGATTGTATGGAGTCGAAGGACAGCTTTGGATTTTGTATTTGTCGCAGAACCTGTAGAATCGATGATCCCGGAACTGTGGCCCGTTATCATGGACGAATCTTTTGGGTATACCGAAACGACAAATGATGTTGGTGCGTAGGAAGTGAAGGACTGATGAGGTCTTCATTTCGTTAAACGCAAATGCTTCTGACCACTTGGAGAAATAATCCGTAGCGGCGAAGATGAAGCGATGACCTTTGCTTGAAGGGGGAGAAATAGGACCTATGATGTCCATACCCCAGGCTTCGAAAGGCCATGAGATCGCTGTAGGATGCAGCCATTCTGGAGGCATGTGAATGTAATCTCCATGAACTTGGCATTGTTGGCAGCGCTTAGCAAATTGCATTGCATCAGCTACCATGGTAGGCCAGTAATATCCTAACCTTTTTATCTGATCATAGAGCTTAGGTCCAGCCTGATGAGCTCCGCAAAGACCAGCATGAACTTCTTTGAGTGTTTCTTCAGCCTCTTGTTGTGACAAGCAGCGTAGAAGTACTCCGTTGAAGGATTTCCTGTAAAGGATTTTTGAAGGAATATCCAGATGGAAGTTTGGGGTTCGCCTTTGGATGCTTATCCGTTCTTTTGGATCTTCAGGTAGGATTCCGAACATAATGTAATCAATGAACGGATCCCTCCAGTCGCCAATTGAAGTTTGAAGGATTGAAATCCGACTTCCGACCACTTGGTGGCATTCAGCAACTGCTTGGTGTGTGTTAAGAGGAGGAAGGATTCTTCTTTCGCACACTGTGACTTGCATGTTTTCCCCTTCCTGGATTGCCATGGATGCGGCAAGTCCGGCTAGGGCATCTGCACGTATGTTTTCACCTCTACGAATGTGGGTGATGTGACAGATGTCAAACTTTTGCAGAAGTGATTGTGCCTTGTTGTAGTAGGGCAACAAATCTGGCTTCCTGACTTCAAATTTCTGATTCATCTGGTTGACGATCAGTTGAGAGTCTCCAAAGACTTCCAGCATGGTGATACCGGATTCGATGGCGAGTTCCAATCCTAAGATCAGAGCTTGATATTCAGCTGCATTGTTTGTGCATGGTTCCAGTAGCGAGAAAGCGTGTGGAATCATGTATTTGTCGGGGCTAACAAAGAGGATGCCAACTCCCGAGATCAGCTGTCTTTTTTCATTTGTCCTGGTTGCACCGTCAAAGTACATGTCCCAGGAGGCACTTTGTGAGAAAGTCTCCACATTGTAGACTGGTTCGTCTGGGAGATCATCTCTGAGTGGAGAATCTTTAGGCAATGGATGCTCTGATGGTCTTCAGGGACTTCAGGCTCTGGATTGCGAGGAGGCTCGTTGACGCGTTCTTGCTCTTGTTGTAGAGCGAGTCGCTGCAAGATCCTTGCATAATCTTCAAGATCAGGCATGGGAGCCGGATCTTCTTCTTCATCATCTCTTTGTGGCTCAACATGGTTGATTTCCACTGGAGTGATGAGAGGTGCTGGGTCAGCAGCATTTTCTTGTACAGCCCCTTGGTCTTCTTCATCATCAGACCAGGATCCTTGTGGCTGTAGGGGGTTATACCAGATTACTGGCATAAGATGAGATTCAGGAACCCATTCTTCATCGGAGAGATATTCTCCTGTTTCAAGGGATTCCTCCCACTCATCTGTGTAGTTGGATTCGAATCCATCATCGGTGTCGCTGGACTCGTATCCATCAATGGAGAATCCAACTACCGAATTGCAAGAGTATGATGTCTCCTGCATGGCTTCTCTGAATTGAGGTGGCATGAAATCACTGAGAGTGAATTTCCTTGCCCCCTTTGAAGTCTCTGGAAGGGATGTTTTTGTTACCTCCAGTGAAGCGGTAGAGGAAGCCTCTGCCTTTTCTTTGACCTCTAGTTTTGGCTGGGTCTTCTCTTGCCGTTTGAGCTTGAGGAGATGTTTCCTAGCCTGCCTTCGCTGTCGAGCTGTAGGCTTTATTTTCACGACCTCCCAATTTTCATCTTCCAGGAGATCGGGATGTACCCATATCGGTTGTCCGTCTGGTGTCGGGTAAGGAACCAGTTCTTCGGATGCTTCGATTGAGTTTATCACCTTGAAGGAAGTAGTGATCTTCTTCTTCGGTGATCTTGATGTTTGTCCATATGTCACCATGTTGACGGAGGCAGACCCATAGTTTTTGTCAAAGGTGATGACTCCGTTTTTCCACATCTCATTTATTTTCTCTCTCACAACGAAGCATTGATTGAGAGGATGCGAGATTATCTGGTGGTATGGACAGTACCGAGGATCGTTGGTTTTGCCAACATCACCCGGTCTTTTTGGTTCAGGCAAGGTGAGCTTGCCGTTTGCCACAAGAGCCCCGAAAATTTCATCAACATCTTCATCAAACGGGTATTTCTTCTCTACTCGTTCTTTGAAGGCATCAGAGAGTTCAGGTCTCTTACCAGCAGCTTTGTTTTCAGCTTTCTTTGGTGGCTGAGGAGCTGGCTTGGTCTGCACATTGAGGACCTCTTTCTTCTTTGGTTTAGAGGTTGCAATGGCGGTTGGCTCTTTCTTTGATGATTTCTGACTGTTGAGGTCTTTAATCACCGTTTCAGCTTCCATGGAAGCTTCTAGGAGTTCTCCCAGGTTTTTTGATTTGTTGCCGATGATCATGGAGCGGATTCTGGCTCTCATGTTGTTTCGGCAGATGTCGACTAGCGACGCTTGTGGCAATACATCAGAGCATTTGTATGCCATTGCTTTCCACTTGTGAATGAAGTCATACGTTGACTCATTCTCCCCCTGTTTTAGGCTGCACAGCTGAGCCATAGTAGCGGGGTGATCCTCACCTTTGAAGTGAGTCAGGAAGCGTGTCTCTAGCATGGCCCAATTTTGGATTGAGTCCTCCGGCAGAGTGGAGTACCAATCGAAGGCCGTACCTTTTAGGGTACTTGCAAAGAGGCGGATCTTGAGTGCATCTTGATCCGCGATAGCTCCCGTCAAGATCTTGAAGTGGATGACGTGCTGTCTGGCTGATCCTTTCCCCGTATATGTTTGGAGAGTAGGATGCTTGAATTTGGTGGGGAACGGGACCGCGTCCATCCATAAGGGATATGGTGGCTTGATCCCATGCTCTTTGAGTATATCCTCTTCTTTTGCTTTGGCGAGGATACCGTCTACGTCCTTTTTGGTAAGGGCGCGTGACTCATTTTCTTCTCTATTTACCTCGTCGTCTTGATGATTCGGAGGAGGTTCATTGTTCGCCTGATTTTGGAAGGCGAGGAGAAGGTTTTCCATCAGAGTTTCAATCCTCTGCTGGCCCTGTTCCAACTGCTGGATGCGGGTGATCGCATCTTCTGGAGGTGGATTGTGGGGTGGTGGCTCAGAATTTGTAGCCAAGACATCCATCCTTCGTGATTCGAACGAAGAAACTGTCCTGGTGACTGAGCTGGGGCTCATTCTTTTTGAAGAGGAGCTTGAGGAAGGATCACTCTGCTGTCCTTTGCTTGAAGGAGCAGGGGATTCTTCTGAATGTCTTCTTGTCCTTGAGACGCTGCGGGTCATTGGACGTCGGACATGGATTTTTGTTGCTGATTTTTGGCGCCTTCTGGTTTTTCCAACCATATGGACGGCAGCAACTTGGTTGGGTCTTTCTTTTTCGACCCATTTAGGAGAGACTTGAAGTGTGGGAGGCTGAGTCCTTTGCTTCTGTAGTCTCTTTTGTCGGTACGACGCGCGGCGGCGTATACGACGAGCAATTTGAGCTTCGGTCAGCTCTGACTGGGCTTTGACAATGAAGGATGTGCTCCCTCGGGCGCAGCAGCCGAGTCTGTCTTCTTTGTAGCTGGGCAAGGACAGGATGCGAACCCTATCCTTCGCCAGTTGCAGCGAAGCTTTGAATTTGTGAAGTTCGGCCCCTGTAGAGATGAAGGGTCGAACTGCAGATTTGTAGGCCTTAGCAGGTGCTTGTGGAGGCCTTGTGATGCATGACTTGATTTTGGGCTTGTAGGAACAAGCCGGCTCATGCTGGGTTGACTTTGAAGTCAAGTTGGAGATGGGTTTCTCCTCTTTCATGTAAGCAAGAGGATAGAACTGGTTCTCCTTGAGTGGGGCCAGGAATGCTGGCTTAGTGGATGTTTGGGACCTTCTTTGTTTTGGTGAAGGTCTTGGGGACCAAGTCTTGGGGTAGACCTGGTTGTTTGCAGGTTGAGGCTTCGTGGTGCTGCCACGGGCTTCAGGCCTTCTTGTACTCGCCTTTGGTGTCACGGTAGTGACACGTTGAGAGGCGAGTTTCTGCTTCTTGGAGGGAGCAGCTTGTTCCTCAGGAAGTGGGAATGGTCCCAGCGTCCCGAAGACGATAGTCCGGGGAGTCGAGGTCGACCCGGAGTTCACAGAGTTGCCGAGGGAGTTGACACTTCGGCAGCTGATGGGGCGCTTGTAGGTGCGCGTGGTTTGCTTCTGTTGAAGCATGAGTTGGTGCTTGCTTTCGTCGAAAGTAATGGTTAGTGAAGCTGCCATTGTTAGTTTTTTTCGAAAATTTCTGAAACAAGACCACATCCATTAGTAATCACAAGAATATAATGATCATAAATGGGAAGTTCTATGGTTTCGTCTTTTCAAATTGCTCGAGGTAGATGACCCAAACAATATGAGGAAGGCAAAATGCCATAGAAGGTACAATTGTTCTGATCGCAGGTGTGGTAAGCCCGGAATGGGCATCCCAGTGACTGCTAGAAGCAATTGTGAACTTAAATTCGACTTATCGAGAAGCAGAGCTTGCTCGAGGTAAGAAGAATATAAAGTTGGAGTTACAAATGTGCCGGTCGCAATACAGTAGACCCTGAAAGGGCGTACTAGTACCGCTAGACACAAATGTTTTGAGACCGCATCTATGAGATGAGATTCTCTGTTTTGAAAGGTCAAGATTGGATTCATCAAAGAGAGCAGATGGTATTCCAATCTGAACACGGGCTCAGCGATTTCCGCGAGCGCCAGTGCTCAGAAAGAAATGAACCATGATTTCTCGGATCTGAATCTAAAAATGACGAGTTTTCTTTTGAAAGGCCAATATCGGGTTCATCAAAGAGAGCAAAAGGCACTCCAATCTGAACACGGGCTCAGCGATTTCCGCGAGCGCCAGTGCTCAGAAAGGAGAAGACCAAGATTTCTCCAATCTAAACCCAAAATGACGGAAGTTTTTTTTTTTTTTTTTTTTTGAAGTTTTGATTTTGAAAATTTTTTTTTTTTGAAGATTTTTTTTTTTTAAAAAAAATCTTTTTTTTTTTATTTTTTTTTTATTTTTTATTTTTATTTTTTTTTTTAAGATTTTTTTTTTTTGAAAATTTTTTTTTATTTTTATTTTTTTATTTTAAAATTTTTATATTTTTTTTTATTTTTTTTTTTTATTTAAAAGACGAGAGAGTACACATAGGCCTCCTAACCCGGTCTTATGAAATCTTGATTGATAGAATTGCCCCCAGGTAAGGGTAGGATTACTTAATGAACCCGTTTGGAGGACCCTTGCCTAGAACAGTCAAGCTGTCTCCACACTCTGGACAAGGCTTTTCTTTGAATCCAGATCAAAGAACACAGTTGGTTTAACCTTAGTGGTCTATGTCTTTTTTTTTTTTTATATATATTTTTATTTATGAATTCACGAAGAGAAACCATGGCCCAAAACCTTAGTCGAACAGGCTCAACATTTCTGCAAGCGCGATGAACGATAGGAACGATCAAGGTTTCTCAATTTTGAATCCAAATTGAGAAATCTAAATTTTTTTGTTTTTTTTTTTTTTATATATATATATTTTTTTTGATTTTTAATGAACTCATCGAAGAGAAACCATGGCCCAAAACCTTAGTCGAACAGGCTCAACATTTCTGCAAGCGCGATGAACGATAGGAACGGATCAAGGTTTCTCAATTTTGAATCCAAATTGAGAAATCTAAATTTTTTTTTTTTTTTTTTTATATATATATATATTTTTTTTTATTTTTAATGAACTCATCGAAGAGAAACCATGGCCCAAAAACATTGAGTCGAACAGGCTCAACATTTCTGCAAGCGCGATGAACGATAGGAACGGATCAAGGTTTCTCAATTTTGAATCCAAATTGGAGAAATCTAAAAATTTTTTTTTTTTTTTTTCTATATATATATATATTTTTTTTTGATTTTTAATGAACTCACGAAGAGAAACCATGGCCCAAAAACCTTAGTCGACAGGCTCAACATTTCTGACAAGGCGCGGTATGAACGATAGGAACGGATTCAAGGTTTCTCAATTTTGAATCCAAATTGAGACATCCAAAAATTATTTTTTTTTTTATATCTATATATATTTTTTTTTTGATTTTTGATGGAAACTCATCGAAGAGAAACCATGGCCCAAAACCGTTAGTCGAACAGGCTCAATACCATTTCTGCAAGCGCGATGAACGATAGGAACGGATCAAGGTTTCTCCAATTTTGATATCCAAATTGAGAATCTAAAAATTTTTTTTTTTATATATATATATACTTTTTTTTTTTTTTTTGAATGAACTCATCGAAGAGAAACCATGGCCCAAAACCTTAGTCGAACAGGCTCAACATTCTGCAAGCGCGATGAACGATAGGAACGGATCAAGGTTTCTCAATTTTGAATCCAAATTGAGAAATCTAAAATTTTTATATATATATATATATATATCTTTTTTTTTTTGATTTTTTAATGAACTCATCGAAGAGAAACCATGGCCCAAAACCTTAGTCGAACAGGCTCAACATTTCTGCCAAGCGCGATGAACGATAGGAACGGATCAAGGTTTCTCAATTTTGAATCCAAAAATGACAAATCTGATTTTTTTTTTGTTTTTTTTTTTAAATTTTTTTTTTTGAAAAGAGAAGAATGGAAATAAATTCAAAGAATTAGAAATTTCCAAACAAAAAATCTCATCTCATTTTTTTTGCAGAATTCAGCATAGGCCACCAATTATAAAGTAGCCAAGGAATCGAGAAAAGAAATATAAGCATAGAGCAAAATATATGATATGCAAATATTTCATTTTAGCATCGTGTTCTCAAATAAACGAGTCCCACCGGGTGTGCCAGCTTGATGGACCGCGCTCCAATGCTCCAGTTCTACCGAGGTCGGCGGACGTGGGAGTCCGTTTGGTTCCGACCCTTTCGTAACCGGGGGCAAAAGGGGCGTGCATCAACATTTCTTTTTTTGTGGGTGTGCCAGATTTTCTATTTTTACTTGGAATTGCAAGTGGTGATCCGGAGATCAACCTTCGCAAGTAAAAAGGAAATCAACTTCTTTCAAGTTTTCCATTTGCACATATATTTAAGAAAAGAGACATTTTTCTTAGTTGCCGTGAAAGGCGATTTTTTTGGCATTTATAGCCGATTTTGGCGTTTATAGCCGATTTTTGGGCGTTTATAGCCGAATTTACAATCCTTATCAACAATGAAAGACAAGAATTGTGATTTTTGTCTCTTTTAAAAACATACAAAACTACAATGAAAAGCAAGAAAAGGAGGATCTAACTTCTCAGGAGATTGTGGAGGACTCGTTTAGATTGACGGTCGCAAGCCATATGTGGGCTTCGCCATCATCCATGCAGATGAGAACAGAGGATGCTATTTGATTCGCTTGGCTTGGCTATAACCTCGGGTTTTTAGAAGACAAAGACCAAAGGAAGGTCCTATGTCCAATAAAAACCGAGTAGACGGGCTGAAAAGCCACATCTAAGCCATTGGAGGCAGGAGGAGAAGGCAAGGACCTTGGGGGGGGGGTACCCCCCAAGGGACTTTTGTCACCTTGTTGCGGTGGCCGGTGTAGAACTTCCGCAGAGTTTTCTCTCTTTTTCCTTTCTCTGGATTTCTGTCTGTGTGCTTGTGCTTTTTTTCTCTGATTTTTCTGATGTTCTGTGATGTTTTTTCTGATTCCTTTGGAGTGCTCTCCTATTTATAGGCTCTTGGTAGCCATTTAGGAGAGCTTATGGGCTTTTAATGTCATTAAGCCACATAATGGGAGGAGTTACAAAATTGAATTGTTTATTTTGTAACTCCTTTTTCTTGGCTTCTGATTGGCCGGAGGAGATTGAGGGCATTTAATCGCCTTTAATCGCCATGATGGGAGGAGTTTCATGGGTTAAATGCCATGAATCTCTTGACTTGTAACTCCCAAATGCTTGCTTCTGATTGGGCCGTCCAAAGAAATGGATTAATGACTGTAATAAAGCTAGTCAATTAATCGCATTAAGTGGTCGCCGAGCAGCTGAAGAGTCGCGGGCCGTGCCACGTCTTTTGGAATTCTTCTGTCGATGATCATCGATGGATCTTCATGTAGATCGACATCAGATGACCATGTAATTTCAGGTGCTTGTTGCCAACAGCGGGTCGGTGCCATCTGTCCTGTCGATTTCTCGATCGGTCGGGTGGAAAGCACACTTTTTTGGTTGACCGGGTGGCGATCAATACTGTCTTCGATACTCTTGATGATTTACCCGTGTTTTGGACGGATGTCAGAGGACTTGGTGTCTCAAAAGCATGAATTTTGGAAAGTACAGAGGCTGGGCCCTTCGAATCGCGAAAAAAACGGCGAAACCGGGGTTTCCGGGGCTTTCCCGGCGACCCCGGGGTCCATGGTCGCCGGCGACCCTGGCCCAGGGTCGCAGGGGCCTGCGACCTTGGGCCAGGGTCGCAGGGGCCTGCGACCCTGGCCCAGGTCGCAGGGGTCTGCGACCCTGGGGGGTTTTCCCCCTTTCTGGTCCCGTTTTGCGTCCGTTTTTGCTCTTTTTTTGATTCTTTTTTCTTCTGTACTTTTCTTTGACATTTTGACCATTTATTGGCCTGATTTCTTTGTAGGAAACCTGATGAGAATCCTTGCATTTTTATTTTGCAAAGTTTCCAATTTCCTGAGAAAGCCGAAGACTTTGTCGGCAGAGTTGCCGATTTCCTGTCAGAAGCTGAAACTGGGTCAAACGATGTCGGAATGACCTGAAATTTGGTGTGAAGCCTCTTGAGCAATAAATAAGACCAACCATAGGCTTTTGTTTGAGTTCGAAGCCGTTTGGGGTCCTATCACCTGCAGACTTGCTTTTTATCGCGATGAAGATGTCGCGGTTTGATGTGCGGTCAACCGATGTCCGATTGACTTGAAATTTGACAGGGAACCTATTGGAGTCATTTTAAGATGATCCATAGGTTCTGTCTTGGAAACCATGGTCCCGGAGAGCTTTACCGCCGAGAGGCTTGATTTGGCTGTCGGAGAAGCGAAGTTAGGCCAAATGATCTTGAAATGGCTTGAAACTTCTTGTGTACTCCTCTTTTGGCTGTCTGGAAGAATCTTGCAGTTTTTGTTTGATTCTGACAAGATTTTATTTTGGAAGCAGCATTGCCTATTTATGGCAGGTTGCGACTTCATGTAGCTCTTTGGATCTTGGAAAGGCAAAGTGACATTTTTGGTGTCAACAGTGACGTCGGGCACCTCAAACTGTAGAGTCTTCTCCTCCAGCCTGGGGGATCTCCCCCTCAAATGGTTCTGTGCGCTTCCAGAAGGATCGATCACGAATTGGTCCTCAGTTGCAGGACTCCTTCCTAGGGAAATTCCAGGCGCACCGAGTCATTCCTAAGACTGATAGCGACATATGGCCCTCAGAATGAGGTGGAGTGAAAGCGTCACTCAATTCGCCAAGAGATTCTGGACGGTTATAGCAAAATCGACAACTCCTCTGAAGATTGTCGCGATCAGGTCCTTCCAGCATGCCCTCCTGCCAGGGTGCGAGCTCCGGAAAGAGCTCGTCCGAAACCCTGTCCTCTCCGTAACAGCCCTTATGGACAGGGTAAACAAATACATCGAGCAAGAAAGAGGACGAGGCGCGGGCCAACGAGAGTCTTGGCGTCTCTAAGAACCTGTCTCGGAACGAGAACTGGTCTCGGCAGGAGGACCGACCGCGGCAGGAGGATCGGTCCCGGCAGGAGCATCGAACCTCCGGTAGGGAAAAAAGAACCTTTCGCAGAGAAGAGACGAGCCGAGACCACCGCTCGGGTGGCCAGTCATTAGCCCCGACTCACACCTTCGGGAGGCGGCAAGAGATACAGGACCATCCTACTCTTCATGCGAAAGGGTCAATGCGGTCTTCAAAGAGCCGATTCACCAGATACTGGACAAAATCCAGGGGAAGCCATACTTTAAATGGCCGTGGCCCATGAAGAATGACCCCGCCGAGATAGATCAAACCAGGTTCTGCGCTTACCACAAGCAGAGCGGGCATAATAACTGAGGATTGCTACTCCCTCAAAGACCATCACAGAGGCTCGTCAAGGACGGACACCTGAAGGAGTACTGCAAGGGAGCAGATAGCAGAAAGCAATGAGCGACCTCGGCGTCGAGCCGAGGAAGGTCATGAAAGCGACGAGTCAGAGAGAATCATAAGCGTCATTCACCTGGCTCCTGCTAAGCAAAACAGCAGCCAAGCCCGTGCTGAGGCCAGGAGGGCCTCCCATGAGAAGCAGGTCATGGCAGCCGAGCTCGGACCAGCCTCCAAAAAAGCTCGGAAAAGAGAGGCCAAAGATCTGGTTCTCAGACGAGGACTTGGAAGGAGTCTAGCTCCCTCACAATGACCCGCTGATTATTACCCTGAAGCTGGGGAGTTGCAAGGTGCAGAGGATCCTTGTCGACCCCGGCAGTTTCGTCGAGATCTCTACTTCGACTGCTTTACTAAGAGGGGGCTCACCGAAGAAGATCTCCAAGAAGCGCCGGACCCCCCTGATAGGGTTCAGCCCGAAGCCCGTGTATCCAAAGGGAAGAGTCTCCCTCAAAGTCCAAGTCGGAGGAGCGTCAGTAGTGGCTAAATTCCTCGTCGTAGATACGCCATCCCCCTACAATGCCAACGTGGGGAGGAGTTGGCTGCACCAGATAGAGGCTGTCCCCTCCTCCTACCATCAGAAGCTTAAGTTCCCTTTGGAAAGGGATGGCAGGATCGAGGTGGTCCACAGTCGACGGTGACCAGCAAATGGCCAAGCGTTGCATGATGGCCTTCATGCCCGGTGAGGAAATAGTCAAAGCAAGTACATATGGCGGAGGCTGGAGGCCGAACTGGACAGAGTTTGGGCCGCGATCTAGAAGAAAAGAGCATTGAAGATCTCACCGAGGTCAGGATCGACCCAGTGATCCCGAGAGGTACCTCCTGCTTGGGAGTCAGCTCACCGAGCTAGAGAGATCCGAGCTGCTTAGCTTCCTGTTGCAAAACAGAGAGGTTTTCGCTTGGACTCCAAGGAAATGCCTGGCGTGGACCCCGAGGTCATGAGCCACAGGCTGAACGTAGACCCTTAAGTCAAGCCTGTGGTCCAGAAGGCAAGAAGATCTGGAGTCGCGCAATCTACAGTCGTGGTCGAAGAAGTGGAGAGAAACTGCTAGAAGCAAACGCCATCAGGGAGGTCCAGTACCCGAAATGGCTGGCGAACACCGTGGGTAGTGAAAAGAAGACTGGAAGTGGAGAGTCTTTGTCGACTTCACCGACCTTAACAAGGCATGTCCCAAAGACTGTTTTCCACTCCCAAAGATCGACCAAATGATCGATGCCACTGCCGGCCATGCTAGGATGAGCTTCCTTGACGCTTACCGCGGCTATCACCAGATACCCATGTACGGACCAGACGAAGAGAAAACGACATTCATCACTCCTAGGGGGACCCTACTGCTATAAGGTGATGCCGTTCGGACTAAAGAATGCAGGGGTGACCTACCAGAGGTTGGTCACCAGGATGTTCCGAGACCAGCTCGGCAAAACAGTCGAGGTGTACATTGACGACATGGTCATCAAATCCATGCAGTCTCACGACCATCTACCGGACCTCGGCCAGGTGTTCGACGTTCTCCGAAAGTTCGGACTGAAGCTAAACGCCTCCATGTGTGCCTTCGGAGTCGGCTCTGGCAAGTTCTTAGGGAGCCTCGTCACGAGACGAGGTATTGAAGCAAACCCAGATCAAATCTCCGCAATCCTGGGAATTCAGAGCCCGGGCAACGACGAAGCAGGTCCAGCGGCTCACTGCATGGCCGCTGCTCTCAACCGCTTCATCAGCAGGCCTTCCGACAAAATGCCGTCCTTTCTTTCAGCTGCTGAAGAAGAACCTGAAGTTCGAATGGACCCCGGAGTGCGACTCGGCTTTCCAAGAGCTCAAAGCTTACCTGGCCTCACCTCCATTGCTGTCGACCCCGAAGAAAGGAGAAGCACTGTATTTCTACTTGGCGGTCTCGGATCATACTGTGAGCTCAGTACTGGTCAGGGAAGATGAAGGGCAGCAGAAGCTCATTTACTACACAAGCAAGACCCTCCTCGACGCCGAAACCAGATGCTTGCAGATGGAGAAGCTCGCACTGGCCCTCGTCAGTGCCTCTCGAAAGCTCTCACACTATTTCCAAGCCCACACGATAGTGGTGGTTACTGAGCACCCGCTCAAGTCCGTCTTCCGGAAGGCCGACTTCTCCGGACGAGTTTCAAGATGGGCCGTGGAGCTGGGACAATACGACATCCAGTACTAACCCAGGACGGCGATCAAAGCACAGACTTTGGCGGACTTCATCGTGGAATTTACTTCACCGAGTTCGACGCCGAGCCCACTCGACCCCGAACTGGGGGGCAGGGGGCATGACGACTTAGTCTCGGGGACTGATTACGAGCAATCTCGGGATACGTTCCGTGATTCAGCTTGGAAGGTCTTCGTTGACGGGTCCTCTACCTCTAGGAGGGCTAGCGTCGGCGTAGTTCTCCAGTCTCCAGAATGGCTAGTCATTGATCAGACCCTGACACTTGACTTCAGAGCAGCAAACAATGAGGCAGAATACGAAGCGTTGCTAGCAGGGCTAAATAGTGCCAAGATTCTCGGAGCTCAGCAGCTGGTGGTCTTCAGTGACTCACAGTTGGTGACGAGCCATCTCACTGGAGTTTACCAGGCTCGCGACGACAGAATGGCGGCCTATTTGACCCTTGCCAAGAAGCTCCTCTCTTAATTCCCGGAAGCAAAAGTCAGACAGATTGGCAGAGATTCTAACTCACACGCTTGACGCACTCGCCAACCTAGCTTCCGCCGTCGAAGCTGGAAGAAAGAGGACTGTGGAAGTAGGCTCGCTGACATCGCCAAGTATAGAGCTTCGCCCCGCCACGGCAAATCATGTGCATCGATCTCGGGGCCCAGTTGGATGGAATCCCATCATCGCGTACATCAACGACGACCAACTCCCCGATGACAGATTTCAAGCTCACAAAATCAGGCTAAGGGCAGCCCGGTTCTGGCTCTCTCCAGAAGGAAAACTGTACAGAAAGTCCTTCACAGGTCCTTATCTCCAGTGCGTCCACCCGAGCCGAGTTGAAGACTTCCTCTACGAGATACATGAAGGCATCTGCGGAAGTCACATCGGCGGAAGGTCACTAGCATGCCGGGCTATAAGCCAAGGATACTGGTGGCCATACATGCAGAAGGACGCACATATGGACACTATGAAATGCGAGAAGTGCCAGAAGTTCTCGCACAACCCTCCATCAACCTGCGCAGGATCTGAGAGCCCACCTCCAGCCCGTGGCCCTTTGCCCAGTGGGGCTGGACATCGGAGGACCTCTCCATCGAGCTCCAGGGAATAAGTGGTGGCTGATAGTGGCCACTGACTATTTCACCAAGTGGATAGAGGCAGAAGCATTATCTTCATCACTGAGTGGGACTCCAAAAACTTCGTATGGAAGAACATCATCACGAGGTTCGGCATCCCTCGAATGTTGGTCTCGGACAACGGGACCCAATTCGACTCCAGCCTCTTCAAAAACTTCTGCAAGGAGCTCGGCATCAGGAACCATTACTCGACTCCAGCCCATCCCCAGAGCAATGGCCAAGCCGAGATCTCCAACAAAGTGGTCCTTGATGGACTCAAAAAAGACTCGACGGGGCCAAATGGAGATGGGTGGAAGAGTTACCCAGTGTGCTGTGGGCATACAAGACCACCCCGAGGCGCTCCACTTCAGAAACTCCATTCTCCTTGGCATATGGAATGGAAGCCGTGATACCACTTGGGATCGGCCTTCCAAACGCTCAGGTCCGAACTTTTTGACTAAAGTCAAAACGAGAAGAACCTGACCCTGGGATTGGATCTGGCCGAAGAACGTAGAGAAGCGGCGTCCATCCGTTTAGCAGCCTATCAGCAACGGCTCGCAAGAAACTACAATCAGAGAGTTCGGAAAAGGAAGTTCTCCGTTGGAGAACTAGTCCTGAAGAAGGCTCTGCCTACGGACAAGGACCCGAACCAAGGCAAGTTGGCTCCAAACTGGCGCGGCCCATTCAAGGTAGTCTCGACTGCTGGCCGGTCAGCGTACAAACTCGAGGATATGGATGGAAAGCTACTGCCACGGCCATGGAACGCCTCGCACCTCAAAAAATTTTACTTTTGAAATGTACTCAGTTTATGCCAATCAATGAAGAACATTTCCTCTCAGAAGTTTCTCTTACTTTTCTAAGTCAAGGACCGCGGCAATAACGCAATTCTCCAGCTCGGCAGCAGTGCGTGGGGTCATTCCTAGCTTCAAAAATAAAATCGGCAAAGGAATGACTTCGCCCTCTCCAGCTCGGCAGAAGAAACATCTCTACTCGTGCGTTGTTGACACCAAAAATGTCACTTTGCCTCTTCAAGATCCAAAGAGCTACATGAAGTCGCAACCTGCCATAAATAGACAATGCTGCTTCCAAAAATCAAATCTTGTCAGAATCAAACAAAAACTACAAGATTCTTCAAGACAGCCAAAAGAGGAGTACACAAGAAGTTTCGGGCCATTTCAAAATCATTTGGCCTAACTTCGTTTCTCAGACAGCCGAAAAGGAGCTCTCGGCGGCAAAAGCATCGGAGACACCAAATCTTCGATCAGGACCGATGGATAGTCTCAAAATACTTCCAAAAGGCTCCACGTCAAGTTCCGAGTCAAACCGACAACGTTTGACCCTACATTAACCCTCGAACAGCCTAAATCAAGCTTCTCGGCGGCGAGAACCACAGAGGCCATTACTCATCAGATAGAGCACATGGACGGCTTCAAAATGCTTATAAAGGGCTACACGTCAAATTTCAGGTCATTTCCACAACATTTGACCATAGTTTGACGCTCGGAAACCAAATCAGGCCTCTCGGCGGCAAAGCTCTCCGGGACCATGGTTTCCAAGACAGAGCCTATGGATCATCTTAAAATGACTCCAATAGGTTCCCTGTCAAATTTCAAGTCAATCGGACATCGGTTGACCGCACATCAAACCGCGACATCTTCATCGCGACAAAAAGCAAGTCTACTGGTGATAGGACCCCAAACGGCTTCAAAACTCAAACAAAAGCCTATGGTTGGTCTTATTTATTGCTCAGGAGGCTTCACACTAAATTTCAGGTCATTCCGACATCGTTTGCTCAGGAGGTTTCTGACGGAAAATCGGCAGCTCTGCGCGACAAAGTCTTCGGCTTTCTCAGGAAATTGGAAACTTTGCAAAATAAAATGCAAGGATTCTCATCAGGTTTCCTACAAAGAAATTAGGCCAATAAATGGTCAGAATGTCAAGGAAAAGTACAGGAGAAAAAAGAATCGAAAAACAGCAAAAACGGACACAAAACGGGACACAAAACGGGGAAAACCCCCCCAGGGTCGCAGACCCCTGCGACCCTGGGCCAGGGTCGCAGGCCCCTGCGACCCTGGCCCAGGGTCGTCGGCGACCTTGGAACCCGGGGTCGCCGGGAAGGGCCCCGGAAACCCCGGTTTTTCGCCGTTTTTTTCGAGATTCGAAGAGCCCAGCCTTCTGGTACTTTCAAAATTTCATGCTTTTGAGACACCGAGTCCTCCTGACATCCGTCCAAAACACGGGTCAATCATCAAGAGTATCGAAACAATATTGATCGCCACCCGGTCAACAAAAAAAACGTCTGCTTTCTACCCGACCGATCGAGGAAATCGACAGGACAGATGGCACCCGACCCGCTGTTGGCAACAAACACCTGAAATTACATGGTCATCTGATGCTCGATCTACATGAAGATCCATCGATGATCATCGACAGAAGAATCCCAAAAGACGTGGCACGGCCCGCGACTCTTCAGCTGCTCGGCGACCACTTAATGCGATTAATTGACTAGCTTTATTACAGTCATTAATCCATTTCTTTGGACGGCCCAATCAGAAGCAAGCATTCGGGAGTTACAAGTCAAGAGATTCATGGCATTTAACCCATGAAACTCCTCCCATCATGGCGATTAAAGGCGATTAAATGCCCTCAATCTCCACCGGCCAATCAGAAGCCAAGAAAAAGGAGTTACAAAATAAACAATTCAATTTTGTAACTCCTCCCATTATGCGGCTTAATGACAATAAAAGCCCATAAACCCACCTAAATGGCTACCAAAAAGCCTATAAATAGGAGAGCTCTCCAAGAAGAAAGGATAGTGACAAGACATCAGAAAAAAGCACAAACACACAGACAGACAGAAGCATAGAAATCCAGAGAAAGGAAAAAGAGAGAAAACTCTGCGGAAGTTCTACACCGGCCACCGCAACAAGGTGACAAAAGCCCCTTGGGGGGTACCCCCCCCCAAGGTCCTTGCCTTCTCCTCCTGCATCCAATGGCTTAGATGTGGCTTTTCAGCCCGTCTACTCGGCTTTTTATTGGACATAGGACCTCCTTTTGGTCTTTGTCCTCTAAAAACCCGAGGTTATAACCAAGCCAAGCGAATCAATAGCATCCTCTGTTCTCATCTGCATGGATGATGGCAAAGCCCACATATGGCTTGCGACCGTCAATCTAAACGGGTCCCCCACAATCTCCTGAGAAGTTAGATCCTCCTTTTCTTGCTTTTCATTGTAGTTTATTTTTCAAAAGAGACAAAAATCACAATTCTTGTCTTTCATTATTGATAAGGATTGTAAATCGGCTATAAACGCCAAAAATCGGCTATAAACGCCAAAATCGGCTACAAACGCCAAAATCGGCTATAAATGCCAAAAAAATCGCCTTTCACGGCAAACCAAGAAAAATGTCTCTTTTCTTAAATATAGTGCAATGTAAAACTTGAAAGAAGTTGATTTCCTTTTTACTTGCGAAGGGATCTCCGGATCACCACTTGCAATTCCAAGTAAAAATAGAAATCTGGCACACCCACACAAAAAAGAAATGTTGATGCACGCCCCTGCCCCCCGGTTACGAAAGGGTCGGACCCGACGGACTCCCACGTCCGCCGACCTCGGTACGAACTCGAGCAGGAGCGCGGTCCATCAAGCTGGCTCCACCCGGTGGGACCCGTTTATTTGAGAACACGATGCTAGAAATGAAATATTTGCATATCATATATTTGCTCTATGCTTATATTTCTTTTCTCGATTCGTTGGCTACTTTATAATTGGTGGCCTATGTTGAATTCCGCATCTAAAAAAAATGAGATGAGATTTTTTGTTTGGAAATTTCTAATTCTTTGATTTTATTTCCACTCTTTTCTCTTTTCAAAACAAAAAAAAAACAAAAAAAAAATCAGATTTTTCATTTTGGATTCAAAATTGAGAAACTTTGATCCTCTCCCTTCTGGGCACTGGCGCTTACGGAAATCGCTGAGACCGTGTTCGGATCGGGGATTGGGCCATTGTTTCTCTTCGATGAGTTCATTAAAGATCTAAAAAAAAAATGAGATGAGATTTTTTGTTTGGAAATTTCTAATTCTTTGAATTTATTTCCACTCTTTCTCTTTTCAAAACAAAAAAAAAACAAAAAAAAATATCAGATTTTTCAGTTTGGATTCAAAATTGAGAAACTTTGATCCTCTCCCTTCTGGGCACCGGCGCTCACGGAAATCGCTGAGACCGTGTTCGGATTGGGGATTGGGCCATCGTTTCTCTTCAATGAGTTCATTAAAGATCTAAAAAAAAAAAATTTTAAAAAAAATGTAAAAAAAAAAAAATTTTAGATTTCTCATTTTGGATTCAAAATTGAGAAACCTTGATCCGTTCCTATCGTTCATCGCGCTTGCAGAAATATTGAGCCTGTTCGACTAAGGTTTTGGGCCATCGTTTCTCTTCGATGAGTTCATTAAAAATCAAAAAAATATATATATATATAAAAAAAAAAGACATAGACCACTAAGGTTAAACCAACTGTGTTCTTTGATCATGGTTGATTCAAAGAAAACCCTTGTCCAGAGTGTGGAGACAGCTTGACTGTTCTAGGCAAGGGTCCTCCAAACGGGTTCATTAAGTAATCCTACCCTTACCTGGGGGCAATTCTATCAATGATTTCATAAGACCGGGTTAGGAGGCCTATGTGTACTCTCTCTCGTCTTTTAAACAAATTAAAAAAAATAAATTTTTTTTAAAAAAAAAAAATAAAATTTTAAAATAAAAAATAAAAATAAAAAGAAATTTAAAAAAAAAATCTTAAAAATAAAAATAAAAATAAAAAAAATAATAAAAAATAATAATAAAATAAAATAAAAAAAGATTTTTAAAAAAAAAAAAATCTTCAAAATTCTCAAAAAAAAAACTTCCGTCATTTTGGGTTTAGATTGGAGAAATCTTGGTCTTCTCCTTTCTGAGCACTGGCGCTCACGGAAATCGCTGAGACCGTGTTCAGATTGGAATGCCTTTTGCTCTCTTTGATGAACCCGATATTGACTTTTCAAAAAAAAAAAACTCGTCATCTTTAGATTCAGATCCGAGAAATTATGGTTCATTTCTTTTTGAGCACTGGCGCTCGCGGAAATCGCTGAGCCCGTGTTCAGATCGGAATACCATCTGCTCTCTTTGATGAATCCAATCTTGACCTTTCAAAACAGAGAATCTCATCTCATGGATGCGGTCTCAAAACATTTGTGTCTAGCGGTACTAGTACGCCCTTTCAGGGTCTACTGTATTGCGACCGGCACATCTGTAACTCCAACTTTATATTCTTCTTACCTCGAGCAAGCTCTGCTTCTCGATAAGTCGAATTTAAGTTCACAACTGCTTCTAGCAGTCACTGGGATGCCCATTCTGGGCTTACCATACCTGCGATCAGAACAATTGTACCTTCTATGGCATTTTGCCTTCCTCATATTGCTTGGGTCATCTACCTCGAGCAATTTGAAAAGACGAAACCATAGAACTTCCCATTTATGATCATTATATTCTTGTGATTACTAATGGATGTGGTCTTGTTTCAGAAATTTTCGAAACTAACAATGGCAGCTTCACTAACCATTACTTTCGATGAAAACAAGCACCAACTCATGCTTCAACAGAAGCAAACCACGCGCACCTACAAGCGCCCCATCAGCTGCCGAAGCGTCAACTCCCTCGGCAACTCTCTGAACTCCGGGTCGACCTCGACTCCCCGGACTATCGTCTTTGGGACGCTGGGACCATTCCCACTTCCTGAGGAACAAACTGCTCCCTCCAAGAAGCAGAAACTCGCCTCTCAACGTGTCACTACCGTGACACCAAAGGCGAGCACCAGAAGGCCTGAAGCCCGTGGCAGCCCTACGAAGCCTCAACCTGCAAACAACCAGGTCTACCCCAAGACTTGGTCCCCAAGACCTTCACCAAAACAGAGAAGGTCCCAAACATCCACTAAGCCAGCATTCCTGGCCCCACTCAAGGAGAACCAGTTCTATCCTCTTGCTTACATGAAAGAGGAGAGACCCATCTCCGACTCGACTTCCAAGTCATCCCAGCATGAGCCGGCTTGTTCCTACAAGCCCAAAATCAGATCATGCATCACAAGGCCTCTACAAGCACCTGCTAAGGCCTACAAACCTGCAGTTCGACCCTTCATCTCTACAGGGGCCGAACTTAAAAAATTCAAAGCTTCGCTGCAACAGGCGAAGGACAGGGTTCGCATCCTATCCTTGCCCAGCTACAAAGAAGACAGGTTCGGCTGCTGCGCCCGAGGAACCACATCCTTCATCGTCAAAGCCCAGCCAGAGCTGACCGAAGCTCACATTGCTCGTCGTATACGCCGCCGCCGTCATACCGGCAAAAGAGACTAGAGAAGCAAAGGACCAGCCTCCTACACTCCAAGTCTCTCCCAAATGGGTCGAAAAAGAAAGACCCAACCAAGTTGTTGCCGTCCATATGGTTGGAAAAACCAGAAGGCGCCAAAAATCAGCAACAAAAATCCATGTCCGACGTCCGATGACCCGCAGCGTCTCAAGGACAAGAAGACATTCAGAAGAATCCCCTGCTCCTTCAAGCAAAGGACAGCAGAGTGATCCTTCCTCAAGCTCTTCTTCAAAAAGAATGAGCCCCAGCTCAGTCACCAGGACAGTTTCTTCATTCGAATCACGAATGATGAATGTCTTGGCTACAAATTCTGAGCCACCACCCCGCAATCCACCTCCAGAAGATGCGATCACCCGCATCCAGCAGTTGGAACAGGGCCAGCAGAGGATTGAAACTCTGATGGAAAACCTTCTCCTCGCCTTCCAAAATCAGGCGAACAATGAACCTCCTCCGAATCATCAAAACGACGAGGTAAATGGAGAAGAAAATGAGTCACGCGCCCTTACCAAAAAGGACGTAGACGGTATCCTCGCCAAAGCAAAAGAAGAGGATATACTCAAGGAGCATGGGATCAAGCCACCATATCCCTTTTGGATGGACTCGGTCCCGTTCCCCACCAAATTCAAGCATCCTACTCTCCAAACATATACGGGGAAAGGATCAGCCAGACAGCACGTCATCCACTTCAAGATCCTGACGGGAGCTATCGCGGATCAAGATGCACTCAAGATCCGCCTCTTTGCAAGTACCCTAAAAGGTACGGCCTTCGATTGGTACTCCACTCTGCCGGAGGACTCAATCCAAAACTGGACCATGCTAGAGACACGCTTCCTGACTCACTTCAAAGGTGAAGATCATCCCGCTACTATGGCTCAGCTGTGCAGCCTAAAACAGGGGGAGAATGAATCAACATATGACTTCATTCACAAGTGGAAAGCAATGGCATACAAATGCTCTGATGTATTGCCACAAGCGTCGCTAGTCGACATCTGCCGAAACAACATGAGAGCCAGAATCCGCTCCATGATCATCGGCAACAAATCAAAAAACCTGGGAGAACTCCTAGAAGCTTCCATGGAAGCTGAAACAGTGATTAAGGACCTCAACGTCAGAAATCATCAAGAAAAGAGCCAACCGCCATTACGACCTCAAAACCAAAGAAGAAAGAGGTCCTCAATGTGCAGACCAAGTCAGCTCCTCAGCCACCAAAGAAAGCTGAAAACAAAGCTGTTGGTAAGAGACCTGAACTCTCTGATGCCTTCAAAGAACGAGTAGAGAAGAAATACCCGTTTGATGAAGATGTTGATGAAATCTTCGGGGCTCTTGTGGCAAACGGCAAGCTCACCTTGCCTGAACCAAAAAGACCGGGTGATGTTGGCAAAACCAACGATCCTCGGTACTGTCCATACCACCAGATGATCTCGCATCCTCTCAATCAATGCTTCGTTGTGAGAGAGAAAATAAATGAGATGTGGAAAAACGGAGTCATCACCTTTGACAAAAACTATGGGTCTGCCTCCGTCAACATGGTGACATGTGGACAAACATCAAAATCACCGAAAAAGAAGATCACTACTTCCTTCAAGGTGATAAACTCAGTCCAGCGACACCGATGATGGATTCGAATCCAACTACACAGATGAGTGGGAGGAATCCCTTGAAAAAGGAGAATATCTCTCCGATGAAGAATGGGTTCCTGAGTCTCATCTTATGCCAGTAATCTTGTATAACCCCCTACAGCCACAAGGATCCTGGTCTGATGATGAAGAAGACCAAGAAGCTGTACAAGAAAATGCTGCTGACCCAGCACCTCTCATTACTCCAGTGAAAATCAACAATGTTGAGCCACAAAGAGATGATGAAGAAGAAGATCCGGCTCCCATGCCTGATCTTGAAGAATATGCAAGGATCTTGCAGCGACTCGCTCTAGAACAAGAGCAAGAACGCGTCAACGAGCCTCCTCGCAATCCAGAGCCTGAAGTCCCTGAAGACCACCAGGTACATCCTCCCTTAACTCCTGAAAATGGAGAAAATTGCTGGATAGACGATCCTCTCACATCCGATGATGAGTCTGACTCCGATCAGGCAACGTCTCCCGTCAGAGCTTCCTGTAATGTGATAATTCGGGATTATAGCTCTTCCGAAGCATCGTCTGATGAGAGCACTTACACTCCGGCGACGCCTAGCAATATATCTTCTGGAGCCACCTCGTCTCACGTGACTTTCACTGAGATGACACCCTCTCAGGTTTCTTCTCCTGAGACTGTGACTTCAAAGTTCACACCCTTCCTGACTGAAGAATTCCCAGCCATTGATGCTTGGGACGATGAATTAGTCAACGAAGAAGAAAGATTGCTGGATGCTGTTCAGGACTTGTTCCCGGAAATGCTCCATGCAACACAATCACTGAGGATGGTAACTCTGCTGCTGATACATCCTCAGTAAATGAAAAACGACAGCCTCTTGATCCTGAAGACAATCTTCCAAACGAAGACCCTTCTCAAGAAGCTCTCGAAGTTGGTAGAGGCACCCGCTCTGGCCGGGACTACCACAAAAATTACAACCAATCTTCCTTTACATATGTAAATCCTTCGGGAAAAGATGTTGTAAGTGCCCCTAGTGGCAACAATGATGAACATGCAGGCCCTAAGGAGGCTTTCAAGTATGACTTGATTGAACATTTCAAGCACATACCTGCACGTCTACACATCCTAGATTTGTTGCGAATGTCTCCGCACACTCGTGATAATCTCATTTCGGAATTACAAAAGCTGAATGAGGATGTCGACAAACATGCCCCGCAAGTCCTCCAAATTGAAATGGATTACCGGGTCAAAAGCTCAGAAGCCTCCTCAAAGGGAGAAAAAAAAAACTGAGGGATCATGCATTGAATGCCTCTCGGTTAAAAAAGCAGCCAGTGCAACCATCGCCTTCACAAAGGATGACCTCCTACTTGGCGAAACCAGGCATAACCGACCCCTGTACTTCACAGGGTATATCAAGGAAATGCCTATGCATAGAGTTCAGATCGACCCAGGTTCTGCACTCAACCTCATCTCCACATCGGCTCTTGAAGAGTTGGGCATCCCACCCAGCAAACTGAGCCACACAACTGTATCTATCTTTGGATACGATGGGAGTACTCAAAGGCCTATCGGCAAAATCAGGTTCAAATTGCAGATCGGTGATCTTATCTCTGAGGTCACAGTGTATGCAATAAAGACCCCTTCATGCTACAACATCCTTCTCGGACGCCCTTGGATCCATGAGAATGGTGTTGTCCCTTCAACTCTACATCAATGCATCAAGTTTGTTGGCAACGACGGCATGATACATCGAGTCTTTGCGGACAGAAAACCCTTCAAAGGTAAAGAAGTCCACTTCGCAGACTCACAGATGTATGAAGGTGAAAAATAAGAAGAGGAAAAGCACACAGCATCCTTTGCCGAAAATCTCCAGAGAGATAAAGGCAAAGCTCCTCAACATCACCGGAAGAAAATAAACCATCCGGTAAATCTGAAGAGAGCATGCAAACTCCCTTCATCATCTCCCTCAAATCTTCAAAGCCTTTGGTCATCACAACTAAAGTGAAGAAGGCAAAACAAAAGCCTGGGGGCAAATTTGTTGTCTCTTTCGTGTCTATCATGCAAGACACGGACTCGGATTCAGAGCCAGAAGACGACACATCGTCAAGCCAAGCTGACACTCAGCAAGTTCAGCCTGCTCTTACTCCAATGGAGACAACTTCTGACATAGAAGACCCTACGTCATCGACAAGGTTTTCTCTAATGGTGCATACGCACTCCTAAACATGGAAGGTGACAGATGTATGCTGCCTATCAACGGCAAGTTCTTAAAGCGGTACTACCCTTGAAGACTTACCCAACTGGGTAAGAGCAATGCCTGCACGGCCAAAGCCGGTTTCCAGGTACACGCTCGCTAACCCACCCTTTTTTTAGAATTTCATATCAAATGTTGAAATTTATGGAAATCTAAAACAATGCTTACTTTCATCGTTTCATTGTTAAAAAAAATATATATCCAAGTTTAGGAACCTTTCCCTAACTTGACCAAAATTTTCAACCCTTGAACCCAAAATTCATGGTTTGAAACAAAATCCGGATTCAGGGATTTCCACCCTAGTCCACCCTGCCTTTTACCGCCAAAATGGTTTTAGGTCAAAACTTATGACCCTCGTGTCTTTAAACAAAAAAAAAATGGTTTTTCAAAAAACCGCGAGGAAGCGAACCGCGAGGAAGCGACGCTTAGTCGATACTCGCACAAATCGGAAGCAAGCGAACCACGTTCACACTTCCAAAATCGCAAGGAAGCGACATTTCGTCGGTACTTGCAAAATCCAAAACTGTGGAGATGCAACATTTCAGTTGATATCCACAACCCAAATTTCAAAGGTTCGAAAAAACCTAAAAAACTGTGGAGACGCAACATTTCAGTTGATATCCATAACCCAAAGGTTCGAAAAACCTAAAAAAAAAAACTGTGGAGACGCAACATTTCAGTTGATATCCATAACCCAAAGGTTCGAGAAAACCACAAATTTCAAAAATCGTGGGGAAACGACATCAAGTCAGTACCCGCAAAACCAAAATTTTGAAAAGCAAGGATGCGACATTCCATCGATACTTGCACCCAAATCTGCGAGGATGCGATATTCCATCGATACTCGCAACCGAATGAGCAAGGATGCGACATTCCATCGATACTTGCAAGAACATTCAGCAGGGAGGCGACTTTTAGTCGATACTTGCATTTTTTTTAAACCAAACCAGCTATCAATGCCACAAACAAACAAAAAAAACTTGGATTTCAAAAAAAAAAAAATGGCTATCAATGCCACCAAAACAAAACAGGTATCAATGCCACCAAAAACCGGCTATAGATGCCACAAAACAAACCGGCTATCAATGCCACCAAAACAAAATCGGCTATCAATGCCACCAAAACTGGCTATAGATGCCACAAAAAAAAACTCGGCTATCAATGCCACAAGAAAAGCTGGCTCTCGTGCCAAAATTGGCTTCCATGCCACAAACAAAAACCTGGCTTTCATGCCAAAACAATCACTTGACAAAAGATTTTCACAAAATGACAACCTTTTGATCAAACCCATTTAGCAATTACTTTTATCACAAAAAGATTCAAGTGAGCGTAGGGATAACAAAAAAAAAGAGTACCAAAAAATACATGTGGTACCAAAAAAAGAAAGTGTTCACAAGCACTAAAAAAAATACCAAAAAAATACAAGTGGTACCAAAAAAAAAAAAAAGAAGGATGGTTTCTGTATACAGGAGCTCAATAAAAAATGGTCTCCAGCCAAGAGTTCAGCTCCTTAAGCAAGCTTTTGGCCTCATCCGTCAAGGATTCCAAGGCACGCTTCTTCAGGAACCTGCCATGAGATGCTGGGGTGGGCTGTAACCCTTCTTTTGCACTGGGAAGCTTCCCTCGAGCGGTTTTCCATTGTTTGTTCTCATCAGACTTCCTTTTGAGAACTCGATTGGCATCCGCAACTCGATGAATCAGAGCAGTCTCCCTTTCACGAGCCTCTGTTATTTCAGTCCACTTGGCAGCGACTTGTGCCTGCAGATGCTCAAGACGTTTCCTGGCCTCATCGACCTCCCTATCAAGGATGTTAAGGTCATGTGTCAGCCTAATGATGGTTATCTCTTCTAAGTTCCTCTCTCGGACTGCCTGCTTCTTGCTTTCTGTAGCCTCATCCAGGTCAGATTGAGCCTTATCCGCAGGGTCCAAGAACATCTCCTTGAAGAACTGATCGTCAGGAAAACCCATGGTCTCAAACCACTTGTCACCCAGCTCAATGATCCTATTAACGATCGTCCTGGCATCTGTGACATCCAGACCAGCCTCTTCAGCATCACCGAGAATCTCACGCACATGCTGGATCATGCTAAATCCGGCTTCCAAGTGCCCAGAAAAGAGAGTCTCAATCCAAGAGCTCAGAACTCGCACCACCACCTTCTTCGCAAAAGAAGAGATGGCCCAGCTGAAGATTCGCCCAACTCCGTTGGTCGGCTGCTCATGTCATCATCTGTTGAAAGAGTAACAAAAGAACTCTTTCCAGTTGAAGCTGCTCCTGCTCGGGAAGGAATCTCAGCGCGAGGAATCTCCTCAACATTGTCAGAACTGGTCCCAGGAGTCTCTACCTCTGGATTAACCTCTGGCATCCCTTGCTCTGGAAGCGACGGACCCTCCTCTGTCACTTCAAAACCTGCCAAAGAAACACAAAAGGTATGAATATAATCCTGTTTGAAAATCATTATCAGGGTTATTACTATAAAATACCTTCTTCCGACTGGCGGAACACTCTCTTCCTCCATGAACTCATCGAAAGCATCATCAACATTTGCGTCCATCGATGGTTCAAAGTCATCAGAACCCTGTGGCAAGTCAGCTGACAAAAAAAAATGTGTTAGCAAACCAAGTCACAAACTCAAAAAAAAAAAAAAAAAAAAAAAAGCAAAAAAAAGAGAGCAAAAGAAGTCGTACCAATTGGAGATTCTGGATCTACTCCAAAGTCCCTCGGTTCTTCTTCAGGTGCCTCGACAGGATCCATCACCACCTCATCGGTTGGGACCTCAGGCATCACCAAGTCTTCCTCTGCTAAAAAAAAGAAGAAAAGCAGAAAACAAGAAGCAAATCAGAACATGGAAAAAAAATCCCATGAAAAGAAATGGAAAGAGAAAAATGAAGAATCATACCTTCACCAACGGTCTCTTCTTCTCGGCTTCTCTTCTCTGGAGGCTCGTCAGCATCCACTGGCACATCCTCATCGATAGTAAGAGGAACTTCCAAGTCAGGAGAGTCCTCATGCTGCCCCTTGCTATGATGATGACTCCTCCCCCTCTTACCCCGGCGGGCTCGCTTCTTAGAGGAACCTGCCCCATGTCAGAGTCAGGTTTCCCACTTGACTCCTCACTGGATGGTCTACTCTTGCCAGTAGACTCCACGGAAGCTTGCCTCTGTGCCGCTTGCATCCAAGCGCCAAGTTCGGCTTCCTCCTGTTCTAGCTGCTCCAAAGCCTCATCAGGTATTTCTCGAACAGCTTCAGAACCAATGACGCCCTGGTCACCGAGAAAGCCTATCTTGTGCTTCTCTCAAGAAAGGAAGGCCCAAACTTCCTCTCGCCGGACGCCATCCGACTTTCCAAGGCCCTTTCCAGATGCTAGCTTCACATCAAGCTCCTTCTTGGAAAGCCCCCGATATGCCGAAAAGCTCTCCGCGAGCCACTTCGCAAAGCCGGCAGTACGGGAAGTCAGCAACACAGGATAAGAAATCATGGCTGTAGTGTCTTCAGCACTATAGAAAGCCCATGCATTTCTCCCGTCCTGTAAACCTCCAAAGCGCTTCACCATGTTTGAAGCGCTCCAACAACGCCTTGAGAAAAGCCCAGCTGCAAAGCAAAGCGAGAGGGTACATACGGCTGGATGTCGACGAAAAGATGTCTATGGTACACCATCGTGCCGACACGTATGCTGAAAAGCCACTCTCTCTCTGCATTTGTCAAGGAATAATGCCTTCCCGACCCCGCCCTGGTGGAGTCTCGTGAGGCACCAAAATCAAAAGCCTTCTTCCGCAACTCCGGAGAAAGCTTCACTGAAGATTGCCCCATCTCGACGTCCCTGAACCGTCGGATCCTCATGCGGGCAAACAAAAGTGATTCGAACACGGCTTTGCCCTTAGCCAGTCGAATCATCAGAGGATCATCATCCTGTGCAGCACCCAGCATGGAAGCCAGGACAGTGGTATACATACCACGAATAAAAGATATGGGCTGAAAATACCCTATTCATGGGAAGCCCAAGCCGAACAAAAAAGCAGCAGCCTGCAGTTCGGTACACAAGTAGGAGTAAAGAGCTGGCACCAAAGCAAGCTGCTCTCCAAACGCCATCTGACAAGCCGGAAAAATACAATGCGGCCTGATGTGCGTTCCATCTCCTCCAGCAAAAACAGCCTCACCACCAAATAAGTGAGGTAAACAGCGAGATCTCTCCGCAGTGCAATGTCAGGACATATGGCGTTTGTACTTGCACAGAAATCTCTCAACTCTTCTTGCATGGCCAAGATCTTCTTTGAACTTGGATCCTGAGCTCCGGCTTCCTGGGTCACGCTATCAGAAGACTCCCTGCTATCAAAAAAGTTGGGGAATGAAGAGCTAAAACTCTTCCAACTGCTGGATCTAACTTTCAAACCCTCCTTCTCCTTCAAAAAATCATAGAAGGCGACGAGCTGAAAGTATAAAAGCCTGAACTCCTCAGACTGCCCCTCGAGGACGCTGTCAATCGGCATAAACTCCTCATAGAGTTTGTCGAGGATGGGCAATCCAGTAATAGCGCTCAGCTCCTTCAAAGAAAAACCAATCTCACCATTCGTCACAACGAAGGTATTGGTTTGTGGGAGGAATGACTCCAGCATAGCCATGAAGGCCTCGTCGGAAAAGATCACGGTCTCCCTAAAGGCGCGGACCGCATCAAAAATCCCGGCTTCCTTCAAAACGGCGCCACCAATCAGCAGGACGCGATCAGTCCACGACTTCCATTCAGAGTCGGCATTGAAACGGCCTCGAAGTCGAAAAGGCTTGATCCAATTGCTGCCGTCACCACTGAAAATACCAAGGCCCACCGGTCTCAAATCGACCGACGGATAATCAGAGCCCTGGTAGCCGCTGGATGGCATCAGCAGGTCCATGTCAATAGGCGACCTCTCCGTATATCCAGGAGAACCGCCAACAAAACCCTGGTCTTGATTACATTTGTCCTTCTCACCCAACTTGGAGGATCTTCCCTCTTAGGGCACGTGGGGGCAAGGCTCAGAATCGAGACGGTGCGATCAAACGTCGACCGGGTAGCAACAGTCTTCTTCTCACCATCTGCTGTGAAAGAAAACTGAAAACATCTCCTCTGGTATGTCATGTCATCAGGGATTGCATCACCAAAGAAGAAGGTAGGCTTGGGCAAAATGCTCTGATCTTCCATCACCCATGGACGACTGCTTACCATGATCTTATAGAATTCCTCTCCCTTGAGAGCGATCAGTCGCTGCCTCATCTCATCTCTGTTGAGGGAGTCGCACTCTTCCAGATTTCTCTCAACATACTGGACCTTCTCAAAAGCCTGCTGAACGGCCGGATTAGAAGATCTAAAGATCGACGAGGTACGCTTGTAGCAGGCTCTTTACCCTTGTTCGCTCTGGAGGAACCACCTGAAAAGGATGGAAAAGAAAAAGATCAAACATCAAAATGACAGAATCTCGCTAAAAAAATCTGGCGAAATTTTGACATGATGACGGGGCAATTCCGAAGAAAAGGAACTATCCCGAAAGAAATAGAAAGCTTGAAGATGGGCTCAACATCGCCGTGAGCTCCGAAACTCCAAACTTTCGAAACCTCAAAGTCTCCGCAAAATCAGAAGGGCTCAACATCACTGCGAGCTCCAAATTCCCAAATTTGCGAAAACTTTCAGGTATGCTATCACATCATGCTACAAATTTAATTTACAAATTAAAGGCATGCATGAACATCTAGGTTTGCCAAAAAAAAGAGGGGCATTATCATGATGAACAAAAAAAAGAAAGAAAAAGAAAAGAAACTTTCTCAAAAAAAAAAAGGGAAAGAAAACAAAAAAAAAAGAAAAGAAACTTTCTCAAAAAAAAAGGGAGGGAAAGAAAAGAAACAAAAAAAGAAGAAAAAAAGGGAGATGGCCCACAGGCCACGTGGCCGTACGGCCAGATCCGTACGGATCTGTCCGTACGGCCCACAAAAGAAAAAAATGCAAAAAAAAAAAAAAGAAGAGAAAGCAAAAAGAAAACACGTGTGCAAAAAAAAGAGGGAAAACACGTGAAAGAAAAAAAAAGAAGAAAAGAAAAAAAGAAAAAAAAAAGAAAGAACTTTATTTTTCCTACAATGGAGTTTTCTTGAAAAAAAAAAAGGAGAACTTACTTGAAGCCATTGATGGAGAAGAAGAAGAAAAGTCTTAAGATCTTGAAGAAGAAGAACTCTTGGTCTTGAAGCCCTCTTGAGATTATTGCAAAAGAAAGTAATAAGAGCAAGAGATCCAACCTTCTCCTTGCTTTTATAGAGGAGAGCAAACCAAAGAAGGAAAAAGAAAGAGGTAAGTGTTACTAATTAGTAACCTTACCAAAAGAAAGAGATTAGAAAGATTCTTTCCCAAAAGAAAGATATCTTGAAGGATTTTCTCCCAAAAAGAAATCGATGACGGATTCTTTCCCAAAAAAATATCTTGAGATATCCTATCCCAAAATAAAGGGATCATGAGAGATTCTCTACAAGTAAAGATATTCTTAGATATTCTCTATCCAAATGAGATATTTTTGAATATTCTTTACAAAAATGACACCATATGAGATCTAAGCCATTTCAAAAGCTTAAGTCCCATGGGTTAGCCCATATGAGCCAGGTTTGACCACCTAGGCACAAAAAAAAAAAAAAAAAAAAAAATTTGGGCTTTTAGTCAAAAGAAATCCCTCTTACCAAGAGCATACAAAAATGGTTCCATGCCTCTTTTGAGTTGATTGGACCATACAAAAGAAAATTCCAAGCCCCATGAGCTTCCAAAAATCAAACCATCCAGCCTCATCTACCAAATTGAGCCAAAATCTTGAAATTGACATTCCACAAAATCAAACCAAATCCTGGTCCCCTAACTTGCCACATACAGCCTGTTAGGTCACAAGACCAAAACCAAAACCAAAACCTGGTCCCCTAACTTGCCACATACAGCCTGTTAGGTCACAAGATCAAAACCAAAATTGATCCCCCAACATTCCACATACAGCTTGTTGGGTCACACGATCAAAACCAAACCCGACCCCCTAACCTGCCACATATAGCCTGTTAGGTCACAAGGTCAAAATCCAAATCCACATCCCTGATGTCATCTTCAAAACTTTGCCTCGAGATGGTACGTGATCCCTTTCACTACCATAAAATTCCCCTGGAAGCTCAAAAGGCTACAAATACCAAAAAGAAAGACTGCTCAAAGACTCTTGGTCAAGTCACAGGCTCTCCTTCGAAAATCTCTTCGAGGCACATCGACTACAAAAGTTAAGCAACTCGTCGCTATACCTCGAGGGGGCATTTGTTGACACCAAAAATGTCACTTTGCCTCTTCAAGATCCAAGAGCTACATGAAGTCGCAACCTGCCATAAATAGACAATGCTGCTTCCAAAAATCAAATCTTGTCAGAATCAAACAAAAACTGCAAGATTCTTCAAGACAGCCAAAAGAGGAGTACACAAGAAGTTTCGGGCCATTTCAAAATCATTTGGCCTAACTTCGCTTCTCAGACAGCCGAAAAGGAGCTCTCGGCGGCAAAAGCATCGGAGACACCAAATCTTCGATCAGGACCGATGGATAGTCTCAAAATACTTCCAAAAGGCTCCACGTCAAGTTCCAAGTCAAACCGACAACGTTTGACCCTACATCAACCCTCGAACAACTAAATCAAGCCTCTCGGCGGCGAGAACCACCGAGGCCATTACTCATCAGATAGAGCACATGGACGGCTTCAAAATGCTTATAAAGGGCTACACGTCAAATTTCAGGTCATTTCCACAACATTTGACCATAGTTTGACGCTCGGAAACCAAATCAGGCCTCTCGGCGGCAAAGCTCTCCGGGACCATGGTTTCCAAGACAGAGCCTATGGATCATCTTAAAATGACTCCAATAGGTTCCCTGTCAAATTTCAAGTCAATCGGACATCGGTTGACCGCACATCAAACCGCGACATCTTCATCGCGACAAAAGCAAGTCTACTAGTGATAGGACCCCAAATGGCTTCAAAACTCAAACAAAAGCCTATGGTTGGTCTTATTTATTGCTCATGAGGCTTCACACCAAATTTCAGGTCATTCCGACATTGTTTGACCCAGTTTCAGCTTCTGACGGAAAATCGGCAGCTCTGCGCGACAAAGTCTTCGGCTTTCTCAGGAAATTGGAAACTTTGCAAAATAAAATGCAAGGATTCTCATCAGGTTTCCTACAAAGAAATTAGGCCAATAAATGGTCAGAATGTCAAGGAAAAGTACAGGAGAAAAAAGAATCGAAAAACAGCAAAAACGGACACAAAACGGGACACAAAAGGGGGAAAACCCCCCAAGGGTCGCAGGCCCCTGCGACCCTGGCCCAAGGTCGCCGGCGACCTTGGAACCCGGGGTCGCCGGGAAGGCCCCGGAAACCCCGGTTTTCGTCGTTTTTTCGCGATTCGAAGAGCCCAGCCTCTGGTACTTTCCAAAATTCATGCTTTTGAGACACCAAGTCCTCTGACATCCGTCCAAAACACGGGTCAATCATCAAGAGTATCGAAAACAATATTGATCGCCACCCGGTCAACCAAAAAAAGTGTGCTTTCTACCCGACCGATCGAGAAATCGACAGGACAGATGGCACCGACCCGCTGTTGGCATCAAACACCTGAAATTACATGGTCATCTGATGTCGATCTACATGAAGATCCATCGATGATCATCGACAGAAGAATCCCAAAAGACGTGGCACGGCCCGCGACTCTTCAGCTGCTCGGCGACCACTTAATGCGATTAATTGACTAACTTTATTACAGTCATTAATCCATTTCTTTGGACGGCCCAATCAGAAGCAAGCATTCGGGAGTTACAAGTCAAGAGATTCATGGCATTTAACCCATGAAACTCCTCCCATCATGGCGATTAAAGGCGATTAAATGTCCTCAATCTCCTCCGGCCAATCAGAAGCCAAGAAAAAGGAGTTACAAAATAACAATTCAATTTTGTAACTCCTCCCATTATGCGGCTTAATGATAATAAAAGCCCATAAACCCACCTAAATGGCTACCAAAAAGCCTATAAATAGGAGAGCTCTCCAAGAAGAAAGGATAGTGACAAGACATCAGAAAAAAGCACAAACACACAGACAGACAGAAGCACAGAAATCCAGAGAAAGGAAAAAGAGAGAAAACTCTGCGGAAGTTCTACACACGGCCACCGCAACAAGGTGACAAAAGCCCCTTGGGGGGTACCCCCCCAAGGTCCTTGCCTTCTCCTCCTGCCTCCAATGGCTTAGATGTGGCTTTTCAGCCCGTATACTCGGCATTTTATTGGACATAGGACCTCCTTTTGGTCTTTGTCCTCTAAAAACCCGAGGTTATAGCCAAGCCAAGCGAATCAATAGCATCCTCTGTTCTCATCTGCATGGATGATGGCGAAGCCCACATATGGCATGCGACCGTCAATCTAAACGGGTCCCCCACAATCTCCTGAGAAGTTAGATCCTCCTTTTCTTTCTTTTCATTGTAGTTTGTATTTTTTCAAAAGAGACAAAAATCACAATTCTTGTCTTTCATTATTGATAAGGATTGTAAATCGGCTATGAACGCCAAAAATCGGCTATAAACGCCAAAATCGACTATAAATGCCAAAAAATCGTCTTTCACGGCAAACCAAGAAAAATGTCTCTTTTCTTAAATATATGTGCAATGTAAAACTTGAAAGAAGTTGATTTCCTTTTACTTGCGAAGGTTGATCTCCGGATCACCACTTGCAATTCCAAGTAAAAATAGAAAATCTGGCACACCCACACAAAAAAAGAAATGTTGATGCACGCCCCTGCCCCCCGGTTACGAAAGGGTCGGACCCGACGGACTCCCACGTCCGCCGACCTCGGTAGGAACTCGAGCAGGAGCGCGGTCCATCAGTGCGATAAGCGCATCTCGGCCCTCGCGCCAGATAGCCAGCACGGCCCCTGGTGAAGAGCCAGCGGGACATCTCCACTCGTGCGATAAGGGCATCTCGGCCCTCGCGTCAGATTGCCAGCACGACCCCTAGTGAAGAACCGGGGGACATCTCCACTCGTGCGATAAGCGCATCTCGGCCCTCGCGCCAGATAGCCAGCACGGCCCCTGGTGAAGAGCCGGGAGGACATCTCCACTCGGGCGATAAGCGCATCTCGGCCCTCGCGCCAGATAGCCAACACGGCCCCTGGCGAAGAGCCGGAGGGATCGCCTTACTTGCACACCTAGTCGCTGGGCAACTATCCTAAACAGTTTGATCCCGGACTAAGGCTGTTCGGCACTTACCGAGCTCATATACTTGAGAAAAATTTTCTTTCTATTGTTTGGTAACACCACTCGCCATCACAACACTCAGCTCCCTGGGGGCCTACATCGCGTTCTAAAAGCTACATCTACTAAGCGCGGCTAATCGATCGCTGGTTTCCAAGGTGTGGGAGTTCGGTCATATAGCCGAAATCAAACACTTGACACATTCAGCTCGAATAAAAGTGCAAAGAAAAGAGAATACAGAGTAGACGCAAAGGTGGGCTTTCATTCAAAGTGAAAGAGTTTCATTACATTAAAACTATCGTACATAAAGGGTGCGACGCGCCAGAAAAGAAATTACATCAAAAAGACCGAAAAGAAGAGCCGCCAAAGAGCTCAAGCAGCAGGCGCCTTAGATGTTGGAGTCGCGGCGGCAGGAGGGGCTTCAGAGGTAGAAGCTACGGCTGGAGTCGCAGCAGCAGCGGGCGCCTCAGTCGTCGATGGGGGGAGTTCCGGTTCCGGCTCGGCCGCGGGGTCCCTCCCAGAGTCTGCTGCGGGGGTTGGCTCAGCGTCAGAGCGCGGGTATTCATCTGGGCTCGTGTATGCAGGATGATCCTTGGGGACCCCCGCCTTCTCAAGGGCCGCTTTCCACCCCATCTCCTAGGATGAGACTCTTATGTCGTCGACCTGTGCCGCGTACTCCTCGCTCGCCACGTCGACGCCGTCCTGGAAGGCAGCGCTGACCTCGGCTTGATTTTTGAACTCAAGTTCAGCCTTCTGCCTCTCTACGTCGGCAATCCTCCTCTCCAGCTCGGCTTCTCTCCTCTTGACGAAGTCAAAATTCGACTTCATCTTGTCAAGCTCGGCGAAGAGGGATCGGTGCGTCTCCTCATACTCCCTCACCCTCGCCTCACCCTCCTCCAAGGTCTTCCTGTGCTGCTCACAGTTGGCCTAGATCCGCTTGAGCTCGGTATGGCACTTCTGGACTCGCTGCACCGAGACCTGTGCCATCTGCACGCTCAAGCTCGCCTTCATCTGCGAGGCCAGCAAGGAGACGTCGTCCATCTCGTCGTACCTCTCCATGTCCCGCGGCAGGGCGCAGGCACTGCCCAAGCAGGCAATCACCAGCGGCCCTCCGGAGAGACGATCCTCCACCGTCATTGGTCTCCCCGGCTGGAGCATGAAGCTCGGCCTCCAAGGGGCAGGAGAAGCCCGCGTCGACATCCCGCCTGCCGAAGACTCCCCCGCCGAGCCTTCGACCCTGGCCCTTTTCCTGGCCAGGTCATCCCCCTGCGTGGCTAGGGGGAGGCGACCACGGGAGTGCTGGTCCCTCCGCGCGCGAGAGGCTTCGGCGTACGCGAGGAGGAGCCGCGGTGGAAGACGAAGGCGCGCTCGACGAAGAAGGCGCGCAGGAAGAAGTCGCAGCGCCCCGACCTCTGCCTCCCACGGGCAGGGCCTTGAGGTTCTTGAAGACTGGCTTCGGGCGGGTCCTCTCCATCGTTTCTTCCGGATCACTCTCTGATGACAAGATGACCCTACCGATCGTCTCGGTGTTATCCTCCTCGGATCCCGAGGTGGAGGTCTCAGAGTTGGATGCAGCACGGTCCTCAGAGTCGGCCGCGATCTGCTCTTCCTCTCTTCTACCTTCCTCCTCTACCTCCGCCGCGGCTTGTGTGCGGTGAGCAATATGCTTCTTGCTCCTGTAGCCGCGACCTAGGCTCGTACCCCAGCAGCTTCCACGCCGACCTGTCCTCGTGGCCGTGGTAGCTCTCC